>RJWJ010002299.1:0-104187 GCA_004363605.1 Indri indri
AATAACCGAAGGAAGTTATCCAATTAGTATGCGATGTTACCCTGAGTAGGAACTAAAGGCTTCTTATTAGGCCCATTTCACACATGATTATGGTTCCAAAATGCTTCATACGATATTTTAAAAATCTAATCCAACGATGCATGAAAAAATACACCATGACCAAGTTTTCTAGGTAGGCAAGGAAATTTTAATATGATGAAGTAAATAAATATTAGTTATCACATTAAGAGCGTTAAAGAGAGAAACCATAAGATTATATCAATAGATACAGGAAAAAAAAGCCCTATTCGATACAAAGTTCGAGAACCATTCATGATAAAGATTCTTAGTAAATTAGAAGGTAATTTCCTTAACTTGATCGATCAGTCGGGGTCCAATCAGAAGACAGAAACCACACAGCATTTTGAACAGGGCAAGTTAACTTTAAAGTTGACCGGAAAGACGTGACAGGAGGTTGGAGTAACAGAGAACCGATACTGAGCGTGAAGAAAACTCCGAAGAGTGCAGGAATAGCAGACACAGGGAGCAGCCACTATCTCAGGGTTGAGCTAGAGCACTTGAGGAAGAGCCGGAGCCCCCCACCCCGGGGTGGGATGCGGACCTTACTGGAGAGGGCCCAGCCCTGGCTTGGTGTTGGGTGGAGAAATCACTGAAGCGCCTTGCTGCAGGGACTCGCTGGAAACCTGCCACCTGGGCTGCAGGGGGAAGCCACTGTCCACAGAATGGGGTCACACCTTGAGACTTGCTGCAAAGTTGCCTGAGAGGAGATGCCAGGGGAAGTTGCTGGCCGCTGGGCACTGCCAGACACCACACTACAGAACCTGGGAGCTGGAAAAGCCACCTGTGTGAGTCAGCTCCGGCTGCTGGAACAAAATACCATCGACTGGGTGGCTTAACACATTAACTGCCATGAGGGTTGTATTTAACTCACTCTAGTTTGGATCCCAGGGCCGCATGAAGCATATATAAAATCTTTCTTGTTGATGTTCTTATTGTTACAATTAATATTGACAATTTAATTCTAAAAATGTGGATTAAATGAATAGAAGTTGACAAATTTCATTTTTATATTTATGTTGACCTTTAAATTATGCTTGAAGTTTTTATTCTGTTTTCATCATAAAAACACTGTGGCCCCAAGGAAAAGCTGCTGATTTTTCATGTGTGTGGCAGTCAATGCGTTAAAGAACAGAAATTTATTTCCTCCCAGTTCAAGGGGCCAGAAGTTTGAGATCACGGTGCCAGCATGGTTGGGTTCTGATGAGGCTCTTTTCCTGGCATATAGACAGCAACTGTCTTACTGTGTCCTCACGTTGCTTTTCCTGAGTGTATGTGCAGAGAGAGAGAGAGAGAGAGAGAGAGACACACACACACAGAGAAAGCAATCCAATGTCTCTTCTTATAAGGGTGCTAATCTCATCATGGGGGCCCCACCCTCATGACCTCATATACCCCTAATTATTAATACAAATGTCATCACATTAGGGGTTAAAGCTTCCGCATATGAATTTGGGGGCAGGGGACATGCACATTCGGTCCACAAGATCGCCCTCTGCAGGAGCCTAGCGCTGGAGAAACCACGCTCTGTAGGAGTGGGTGCTGAAGAAACGGTCCTCTACAGAAATCGCAGGCCACGGAAAGTGCTCTACGGGAGACTGTCAAAGAAGGCACACAGCAACCAGGAAGAGAAAATGCCTTCCCCCTCCACGGTCCCTCCAGCACCTTCTCATGATGCTAACCTCACTCCAAAGGGCCAAGGAGAAATACCTATGGGGAAGTCTTCCTCTGTGATCGCAGAGCAGGAAAAGAAGGGTCTATCTGGAGCTAAGAGACAATGAGCTGATCACTGTTATACCTGGGAGAGCATAGTCATGAAAAAAAGTGAAACAAAGCAAGCCAGAAAACCTAGAGAGATTCCCTTTAAAGCCAGGAATGAGACAAGGATGCCCATTGTCACCTCTTGTACTCCAGATTCTGTTGGAGATCCCACTCAGTGGACTAAAAAAAGAAGAGATTAGAATCGTACCAATTGAAAAGAAAGAAATAAAACATCTAAAATGTCATTATTTGCAAGTAATGTCCTCTTGTACATAGAAATACAAAAGAATTTACTTTTTTTTTTTTTTTTTTTGAGACAGAGTCTTGCTCTGTTGCCCGGGCTAGAGTGCCGTGGCATCAGCCTAGCTCGCAGCAACCTCAAACTCCTGGGCTCAAGCGATCCTCCTGCCTCAGCCTCCTGGGTAGCAGGGACTACAGGCACGAGTCACCACACCCAGCTAATTTTTTCTCAATTTTTAGTCGTCCGGCTAATTTCTTTCTATTTTTAGTAGAGACAGGGTCTCACTCTTCCTGAGGCTGGGCTGGAACTCCTGACTTCAAGTGATCCTCCCGCCTCAGCCTCCCAGAGTGCTAGGATTACAGGTGTGAGTCACCGCACCCAGCCTAGAATCTACATTTAAATTGTTAGAAATAAGAGGCGAGTTTAATAAAGTGACTGTGTATACACAAAAGTTGGTCGTATTTCTATACACCAGGAGCAAATAATTAAAAAATGTAATTTAACAGTAAACAACATGTACAACGTTATTAGAAAACACCAAGTGCTCAGGAATAAATCTAACAAATAATGTTCAAAATTGTCACAGGGAAAATCATAAAACCTTATTAAGAGATATTAAAGGATTTCTAAATAAATGGAGAGATAAACTGTGGTTCTGGAGCCAGCTGCTATTGGCTCATGAGAGTCAATCGTTAAGTTTTCAGGAATTTTGTAAAATTTAAACCCAGCCATTGTGCAAAATTATATAAACTTACAATTAAATAAATTATATGAAAAATAAAGGTAATAAATATTCAAACTCATCAGTTCCTAGTTGCTGTACTATATTTTATCATTATGTATGCCACGGTCTGCAAAATTTTTCTGCAAAGGGCCAGGTAGTAATTATTTTAGGCTTTGTGGGCCATGTACAGTCTCTGTTGCATGTTCTTTTCCTCCTCCTCCTCCTTTTAAAAGAAAAACCCTTTGAAAATGTGAAACCATTCTTGAGCCACTCAAATCTTCCAATTTTTTTAGGACAAGCCAGAAATCCAGATTTTTATGTAAAATATTCAGGTTTTAAAAAGATCATGTGGAACCTGAAAATATTATGTTGACTAAAATTAGCTAGACACAAAAGGACAAATATTGTATGATTCCATTTATATGAAATAGCCAGAAGCGGCAAATTCATGGAGACAGAAAATAGCACAGAGGTTACCAGGGGTTAGGGGGAGAGGGGAACGGGGAGGTGTGCTTTAATGTGCAGCGTTTCTACTCAGGATGATGAAAACGTTCTGGAAATGGATGGTGGCGATGGTTGCACAACATTGTGAATGTACTTAGTGCCACCCACTGGATCATATACTTAAAAGGGGTTAAAATAGTAAATTCCATGGAATGCATATTTTACTATAATAAAAAATTGCATTAAAAGAAAAGAGAGAACAAGAGACAGATTATGTGAACCAAAGAAAAGTCAGAGGGCCACATTTAGCTAATGTGCAGTTTCTGATTGGAACATCCCTGTCTGACGTGCTAATTCCCACTATTTCCCCTCCACCTAGCAAAATTCTGCTCATCTTTCAAGGACTGGCCCAAATGTCACCCCCTCCCTTCCCCAAGGCTGAGAGTCCAGCAACGCTGGGCGCACTTTCCTGCGTGGCAGCAGTGAGCTGGGACCAGTGGTGGCTGCCACTTTAGAACCACTTTCTCCAACTTGCCACAGTTCCTACAGCTTCCCATTTTATCTCCTGCCTACTGGCTTCACCCCTTTATGTGACCTCCATGGCCCTGTAGTCATGTGAGATTCCAACCCCCACAGGCTGTCAGTTCCTTAGGGACAGCGATACTGCCTTATAATATTCTCCAGTGCTCATCTAGAATCCGGTGTGGCAGCTACAGACACACAGGGTTCTCTGGTTTCACATCATCAGGGGCAGGACTTTGCTGTTTGTTGCTTTAACCCAGGGTGTCTCCACCTCGGCACCCTCGATGTAGAGGTTCAGATAATTCTTTGTTGTAGAACGTCCTGTCCGTTGTAGGATGTTTAGCAGCACCCTTGGCCTCAACCTACTAGATGCCAGTAGCACACCACTAATCGGGACAACCAAAATATATCCAGATATTGCCAAATGTCCTCTGGAAGGCAAAATATCCCCCAGTACCAATTGGGAACTGTGGTTTAATTCATTGATTGGTTTGTCACGTAAGTACTTAAAATCAAGATCCCAGATAAGGGTCGGGGGGATCCTAGGCAGGTTGAAAACAGGATACACTTTAAAAAAAAAATCGACAACATAATTTAGCTATGGTTACCCAGAATTCTAAGTGCCCCTCACCGCCACCCCCAGCTCTCCTGTTCAAATCTGCAGTCTGAGCACTTCCTACTAGTAATAGTTTGAGAGGGGATGGACTTCGCTTACTGGACGTTTTCTGCCACCTGGTGGTCATTTCTCTTTATTGCAAGCTGAGAGGAATCCCAATTGAGGGTCAGTAGTCGACCAACCAGCGCATGAAAAGGTTAAGACGATTAAACTTGCTTTACTTAGGCGCTAGAGAGCAGTTCTGGGGCTCACAGCTCAGACAGCGTGAGAGGTGTACAGACAGGCCCTTGCAAACATAGTCTGGAGGTAGTAAGAGCTGGAATAAGCGGTGACTTGCCAAGTTTCCTCGGGCCTATCTTAGTCCGAACTTTAGGACATCCACTCTGCCCCCATCTGTCTGACTTTTCTTGCTGCTAAAGGTTCCAGTTGGAATACTTTTATAATTTATGATCAAGTGCATTTGAATTCATTTTGTGAGGATATTTTTGAGAATATTATAGTATACTTCAAGACAGACACATTCAGTGTGTCATAAAATCAGGGCATTTTATATTAAAGCAGTGTTTTCCAAATTTGTCTCATCATAAGAAACAGACACAATCGATGCAACAAGCCTAAGGTGGAACCTTCCAGCAGACTGTTAGGAGCAAGGCCATCTGGGAGCCTCTGTGTCACGGGGTGTCAGAGCCGTTGCTATGGTGACTCAGGGTATGGACAACCTTGGCGATGAGTCTTCCTGAGACTCAATTTCCAGGCTTGGGCCACCTCTTTGTCACCTGGACCCAGATAAAATGGTTTTTCAGGGCTCAGGCTTGAGCAGAAGCTGAGTTCTGATTGCTGCCAATGCCCCAGTGGAGAAGCTGAGGTAAACAGTAGATCGGAATATTTCAAGTGAATACAGAACTATTTCAGCAATGCAGACCGTTAGTGCACTGTTGTGGGAGATGGTGCCGTTGGTAAACATGTCTCCTGATAGCCTACACAACAAACAGATTTCCATCCGAATATGAACCGTTTTTGACAATTACGCAGTCACAGGTATGACGGGTGGAGAGCCGTATGCTCTTGGACTTTTCGATACTGCAAGGCAAGAGCGTTATGACAGATTACGGCCCTGAGTTATCCACAAACAGATGTATTTCTAGTCTGTTTGGTCTCTTTCCTCATTTGAAAATGTGAAAGAAAAGTGTGGTTGCCTGAGATAACTCAGCACTGTCTTTCTTGCTTGCTTTTTGGGACCCAGATTGATCTCAGAGATGATCCCTCTACTGTTGAGAAACTTGCCAAGAGCAAACAGAAGCCTATCACGGCAGAGCCTGCTGAAAAGCTGGCCTGTGATGGGAAGGCTGTCAGGATGTGGAATGTTCTGCGCGCACACGGAAAGGCCTGGAGACTGTATTTGACGAAGCGATATCGGCTGCCCTGGAGCCTCCAGAACTGAAGGGGAGTTGCAGGTGTGCGCCGCTGTGAACATCTCTCCAGGGCCCTCTCTGCACAGCTGGTGTTGGCATCATGCTAAAAGCAGTGTTTAAATCAAACTAAAGGTTAAAAATTAAAATTCATTTTTGCGATACTGACAAATGCCCGGCACCTATTCCCATGCCCTGGTGTGAGACAAGGCTCCCAGGTATGGCCCCTCTTCCCCTCCCCAATACTAGTTAATTTTGCGTAATTGTGTATTGTCAGAAAAGTGGTCAGTACTAGTTTTCATTTCACATCATGCGGTCTTTCACCCCCATCTGATCTAAACACAGCACCTCAGAGCTATTAAGCAGAAAAGAACTGGCATTTTTCCAGCCGGGGGCAACACCCTTTTGTGCATGATGTTTGACCTAAAGGCCAGGGCCATACATGGCAATATCTCTAGGTGCCGGGAAGAGTGTGGGTGCTTTTTCTATATACTTATGTATACCTATAGTAAATATAGTATTTTGTGGGTTTTTTAATTTGTTTGAACTGTATTGCTCATACGGATGCGCAACTTGTGTGATATATTGACTTAGGGCAAGAGGATTGAGAGTGCAGGCTCTGGAACCTGATTACATAGATTCGAATCTTGTCTCTACCGCCTCCTAGCTGTGTGACCTTGGGCAGTTTGCTTAACCTCTCTGTGCTTCAATTTTCTCCTTTGTAAAAGGAGGCTTTTAGTAATTAGTGTATCCCCTTCTTGAAGATTTGCCATGGGTGCAAAATGAGTTAATATATGTCAACTATTAAAAACAGTGCCTTCCATATAAAATACTACAAATAAATGTTAGGTCTGATAATTTTGTTAATGCTTACAGGACCCTCTCACTGTGGGAAAATAGCACAACAGTTAAGAGTACAGACTCAACAGCAAGATTGACTGCAGCCTAGGTTCAAATCCCAGGACTCCCACCAGCCCCTTGATCTTGGGCAAGTTTTGTAACTTCTTTGGTGTTTATTCATAAAATGTCTTGATAATAATACCTACTTCATAGGGTGAGAATTAGCTTAATGTTTCTAAAGTATTAATATTTAGAAGGAAACCTGCATTTAAGTGTTAGCTAGTAATTTTCTTTTTATCTGCTGCCTAATATTTCAAAGAATGACTATAGTACAGTTTTTTCTTTTTTGAGACCAGTTCTTACTGTGTTGCCCAGACTGGCCTTGAACTCCTGGGCTAAGGGGATCTTCCTGCCTCACAGCCTTCCAAGCAGCTGGGGCTACAGGTGCACACCACTGCACCCCGCTTAATACAGTTCAGTTTTAAAAGCCATTTTCCTATAATAGACATTGAAGCCAAACCCATTTCCTTTCCCATGTGGGTTTCTCTATCCAGCTGTGGAATTGCCGGGTCAATGAAAACGTACATTTCAATTTCTTAATATTTTTTAAATCCACGTAGATATAGACTTACTATGGTATATAGTAGCTAGTTTTTGTCACTTAACTATAGAATGTAATTTCCAAATATCATTAAATATTCTATAGCATTTTCTTCATCCATGTTTTGATAAACGTTTTATTACGGAAAATCTCAAACATTTACAAAGGTAGAGAGAATAGTGAACTATGCCCCCATGTACCCATCTGCCAAGCTTCAACAAACAACACTCTGCTGTATCTGGTACAGCGTTGTTAATGATGGCATAATATGCATTGTAAGCATGTGCCGTAATTTCTTTTTCTTGAGACAGAGTCTTGCTCTGTCACCCTGGGTAGTGTGCAGTGGTGACATCACAGCTCGCTGCAACCTCGAACTCCTGGGCTCCAGTGACCCTCCTGCCTCAGCCTCCCAAGTAGCTGGGACTACAGGCGTGCACCACCAAGCCTGGCTAATTTTTCTATTTTTAGTAGATATGGGGTCTCACTCTTGCTCAGGCTGGTCTCAAACTCCTGAGCTCAAGCAGTCCTCCCACCTCGGCCTCCCAGAGTGCTAGGATTGCAGGTGTGGTCTACCACGCCCGGCCTTGTGCCATGATTTCTTGAGCCTGTTCCTTACTGTTGGAAAGTTAAGATTGTTCATTTTTTCCCTTTGACAGTAGGATTTAAGCGTCTCACCATTGGTAACGAGAGTACCGGAGTGTTTTGCCATTCTGTGTGAGGTTTTGCCCTACTCCCTACTTAGCCCAGGGCTGTCCTGCTTCCGCCCCCTGACACCCCCTCTCCCACCCCAGTGTTGTAGGGAGTTGTCTTATGTCCGGGTTTCTCAGATGCAGAGCGGGAGACGTGACTTACTGAAGGAGGGAGGGAAGCGGAATACAGAAGGGGAAGCCTCGGCCTCATCCATCCACCCAGGCTGCTCTGGAGCTCGTATCACTGAATTGTCCTGCTGCGAGGCAGAGGGGTGTTCTGTTCTGTTGCCAGGCACCGGCTGCCCCAGGGGTGGCGTGTAACCTGCCAGGCATCCTTGGGGGGTGCACTGGCAGCAGCTGGATTAGCGACAGCTGGCGTGGGGATCTCGAACACCCACCTGCCCACGTCCTGCGTGGTGAGACCCTCGCTGACAACCTATTTATGAGCGAGGTTTCCTGAGAAGCCTCTGTGAGGTGAAGGCATCTTTAGAGCTCTTGGATGAAACTGGGAGATTGGGGCTTGGAGACGCAGGCAGCAGGAAATGAATCTGTTTTCTTTTCCTATCTGGCTGCAAAGCCCACGAACGCCCAAGCTCAGGCCAGATATGGAATGAGATGAAAGATTGGGCCACACGATGGCCCAAGTGGAATTTTAATAAGAAACAAACAAAAAAATCAGTCAATAGAGAGGCAGCAGGAGGCAAAGGGGAGGGCAGAGGGGAGATGTTCCCAAGCTTTGGCAGATTTGTGGGCCTTCGGAGCCACCGAGGAGGGAGGGGAGGGTTAGCGTCTGGGATGGAGCTACCGTTTTCAGGAAGGTGCACGCAGCAGGAGGGCCGGGAGAGGAGAGCAGACATCGCATCGCCCTGGCTGCTTACACCCCAGACACATTTCATTTTTCTGGAATGTGGGCTATCAAAATCAAAATCTTTAAAAATCTGGGTTTCCAGGAACACCAGGCCAGTGTTCCCACGAGGCCCCAGTGGGACCGTCTCAGTGATGGCCAACCCCTTTAAAGCGGGGATGGCCCACCATTCACTAACGAGTCACACCTGCCACTTTGCTCCTTCGCAAGACCTGGCTGGCCCTGCCGGGGGCTGTGGCTTCCCACCCACCAAGGCTTCAAGAAGTCCAACGTCATTGTCTTCTTTTTTTATCTGCAATCATCGTTTGGGGTTCTGTTCTCTACCTCCAACAACTGGTCTCATGTTCAGAAAAGTGAGCGTATTGGGGAACAGCCGAGAGGGAAGGATGTAAGCCCTGGAACTGCACTGTCCGGGTTCAGATCCTGGCTCCGGCACCAGCTGTGTGAGCTTGGCAAGTTGCTCGATCCCCCAGGTGTCTCAGTTTTCTCATCTATAAAATGGGGATGATGAAATGAATAAATACCTGTAAAACTGTTAGCATTTATGAGGAGCTCAGTAAGCGTTAGCTACGATTGTGGTTGCTAGCCCTGGACACCAGTGTCACTGGGCCCCTTGCTGCACAAGACCACTCACAGGCCTGGGTTTCCACTAGCCATCAGCCCACAGCTGCTCCTGGCAGGCCACACAGGGTGCCCTCCCAGCTCCCTCACCGCTGACCACAGGCCTCCCTGAGGGGGCCCTGCCTTCACCCCCAAGGCCCCAGCAGCAGGTGCCCGTGTCGCTGGACATTCTTGCACCGCCCCTACGCAAGGACGCCCTCCAGGGCACCCTGCGAAGCGGATCCAGGCCCTTCTCTCCACCTCCACCCCTGACCTGCGGTCCTCCAGATCCTAGCTCCCGTCAGAGCCGCGTGCCTCCGCACCTCCCTCCCCGCCATCTGTCCTGTCTACCTGCCTCTGAACACCCTGCGGGGAGGGTGATAAAAATGCCAATCCCGGGGCCAACAAATATGAATTCCTCCATCCCATGCATCAGAACGTCTGACCTCAGGACTAGCAGTTCACACACACACACACACACACACACTGAGTTTTTGAAGTAAAATTACGTTTACATTCAGTAACATGCACAAATCTTAATTGTACAGTTTCATGAGTTTTGACAAATGTACACCCCACATAACCCATACCTCAACCAAGATATAGAACATGTCATCACCTAGAAATTTCCCTCGTCCTGCCTGCCATTCAGTACCTCAACGCTCCCCCACCAGGCAAGCATTGCTGTGATTTCAATCCCATATTAGTTTTGTCTGTTTATGAACTTCATGTAAATGGAATCGTACAGGGTGTACTTCTTTGTTCTAGCTTCTTCTATTCAGCCCGGTATTTCAAAATGCATCCATGCTGTTGCGGGTATCCGTAGCTTGTTCCTTTCTATTTTTAAGCACTATCCCATGGTATGCATATTCCGTAGTTTGTCCATTCTGCTTTGATGGACGTTTAGGTTGTTGCCAGTTTGGAGCAATCATGAATAAAGCCACTATGAGCATTCTTGTGCAAGTCTTAGCACGAAATTAAAATTTGCCGAATTTTACTTTTATTTCTCTTGGGTAGATACCAAGAAGTGGAATCACAGGGGCTTTATTAGAATCTGCCAAACTGTTTTCTGAAGTGATTCAGCATTTTACACCCTCCGCTGGCAGAATATGAGAGTTCCAGTTGCTACACATTCCTGCCAGCTTTCGGTATTGTCAGGCTTTTAAACTGTGGGTGTGAATTGTAGCCATTCTAGTGGTATCTCATTGTGGGTTTAATTTAGATTTTCCTGGTGACTAATGACTACTGTTGACTGTTTTTCATGTGTTCATTGGTATTTTTATATCCTCTTACATGAAGTGCCTATTCAAATCTTTTGCCCATTTAAAAATTGGTTGTCTTTTTAATTATTAATCTGCAGAACTTCCTTACATATTGTGAATATGTGTCCTTTGTCATGTATATGTATTGAGAAAATGTCCTTTAGGTCTATGGCTTTCCTTTTCATTTTTTTCAGGTTATAACACTGGCACGCTGCCCACTGTGCCAAGAAGGCTGCCTCTTTTCATTTTCTTAATGTCATCTTTTAATGGTCAGAGATTTTCATTGCTGACGAAGACCAGTTTACTGTTTTGTCTCTTTTGCTTAGTGCTGTTACAGTTTTCTAAGAATATTTGCCCACTGACAATTTACATTTTTAACAGACTTCTCAGGTAATTCTGTCGTGCACTAAAATTTAAGGTCCACTGGCCTCAGGTAATGGTGTATCATTGGGTTTTTCCCCCCTGCTGGCACCATTTCCCCTAACACATGTGTGTAAGTACAGACACACACACACACACACACACACACACACACACACACCTGCCGCATGGAAAAAGAAACCCAGAGCTTAAAAACCCAAGCCATGATGGGTCCAAGACAATATGTTTACCCTACTATCTGTCCCTTCTTCTTCTTAGTAATAAGAACCCAGCAAGTATCTGGGACATGGACATCCAGCTAAGACTACATTTCCCAGTCTACCTTGCAGCCAGGAATGGCCATGTGACTATGTTTTACCCAGAGATTGGTAAGTAGAAGTGGATGTAAAACTTTAGGAATGTATCCTTAAAGGGGATGGGGAGCTCCTTTGGATCTCTGCCTTTCTTCCTACTGGGTGGAACATGAGCGTAATGGCTGGAGCTTAAGCAATCGTCTTGGAGACTGAGGCAGTCTGAGATTCAGAAGGCAAGTGACTTGCCAACCATCCCAGACAGGTCACAGGCAGACTTTTTGCCTGGGGCAAGTGGTGCAGGGAGACCTGGGAAAGAAGCACCTCAGAGGGCAAAAGTGAGATCCTGTTTCCCCCCAATCAGGGTGGGGTGTGCCTGTAGGACTAGGGTAAGGCAAGTGAGGTGCCTCGGGCACAACACTTACTGGGGTGCTTCCTCCTGGTGGCCGCCCCTGCACTCGCACAGCCCTGAGAGTGAGCACCATTTAATTGTAAACACTGTCAGTGCCTTTCCTGTCTCACCCTAGTACCTGCGTGGAATGTGAGGCTCAACTTTTTCTCTTTCAACAGCAGCCCCTCATTCCCCAATATGAAGTCTAAAAACAGAGCGGTATAGTGGTGAGACCCTGGGCTGCAGAGTTAGACCAGCCTGAGTTCAAATCCTTCTTTGTTCCTTAGCTACATGACCTTGGGCACTTTCTTAGCTGAGCCTCCCTTCCTCCTCTGAAAAATGGAGATACTTTGAGGGACTGTCGGAAGGATTAAATTAAACAGCATTAAGAAAAGTGCCTAGCCTGTAATCCCAGTGACTCGGGAGGCTGAGGTGGTGGGATCACTTAAGGCCAGGAAATAAAAACAGTTAACACTTATTGAGCACCTACTATATGCAAGGCTCTGCTCCAAGTCCTTAATATGTATAAACTAATTTAATCTTTATAGCAACATTTCATGGTAGGTTGTTATTATTATTATTATTATTATTATTATTTTAAGAGACAGGATCTCACTCTGTTGCCCAGGCTGGTCTTGAACTCCTGGGCTCAAGCTATCCTCTCACCTCGGCTTCCCAAACTGTTGGGATTACAGGTGTGAGCCACCGGGCACAGCCCATCGTAGGTTATTATTATCCCTATAAGGATACCTGCAATGTGATAGAGGTAAATCCTCCCAAAGTAAACAGGGTCGGGGTTGTTCTCAGTGTTGTTACCAAAGAAGGCAGAATGGATGTTGGGAAGCCCCCAAGGCAGCCATGTTCACCGCTGTTCTCCATACTTGTTGGCTAAAACTAATTTTCTCCTAAGTTTGCAGAGAAGGATTAAGTCCTCTGATTTCTAAGAGTGGTAATAGTTATAAGTCTATTTCTGTTTTCCACTTTCACTCTTGGGGACACTTTTCTTTTGTCATTTACATTTCTTTTTTTTTTTTTCTTGAAACTCCAGCTGCAAATACATTTAATAATCAACCACAACAGAGCCCTTGACAGATGGGCCTTGAAACAGATGGCTCCATTGAAAGGCAGCAATTGAAATTGGAGGGTAATTTGAACCAATCAAGAAGGTGGGGTCTCTGGGAGGCAAAGTTTCTACAAAAACTGAAGCCATATCCCTCCCCGCCCCCCCCCCAGCTCCTTTGGTACATTTTTTCACCCACAGATGAGCCTTCCCGGGGGTGGATCCAACTTTTTTAAACATCTGGAATGTTGAAAAGGAAGAGAGAGAAGCCCTGGGGCCTTGTCAATCAAATTCGCTTTTCTTTTGGCAAATTCAGCATCAGTGACAAATTGCGCAATTTGACATAGACAAAGTGGATATACGTCGGCGAAGCTGTTTTTAAACAGCAGCAATGGAGAGATGTGTAGGATGGGTTGTTTTTTTCCACTCAACAGTCAGTATGTTTAATAACAAATAGAACAACCAGATGTTTTAAAAACCTACCGCCTTCACAATGTCATCTGATAGTCAGCTGCTGCTAATTAATGACAGCGTGGGATTCGTTCCAATTTCAGTTCAGAAAGTTGGCAGTCATGTTCCTTTAAGGACTTCTTTGGACAGCTCTTTATCAGAGTTCATGAAGAGTTCTAGATTCTTCTTTGAGGCTTTCTTGAACTAGAAAGCACTAGCCTCAATTCCAGACTTGAGAGTGGGCCTTGGTCTGCCACTATGTCCTTATTGGCCTTGCATAAGTCATTTCACCCGCTTCGAGCTTAGGTTTCCCACAGGATACATGACGATAGTAAACTCTGCCCTGCCTACCACAAGGTTGTAGCAAGGTTCAGGTGGAATAATAGCTGTGAATCATGTTTTCCTTAATTTTAATTTATTGATCTTGTTATCAAGAAATAATTTAATCCAGTAAAATGCACGCATGTTAAAGATACAGCTAAATACATTTTTGCATATGTGTACTGCTATGTTGTCACTCAGCTCAAGATATAGAATATTTCTGGCACCCCAAGAAGTTCCTGTGCCCTTTCCTGGTCAATACTTCCAAGGAACAATCATTCTCACTTTGATTAGCTTTGCCTATTCTAGAACTTGATATAAATAGCATCTCACAGTATGTGTTCTTTTACGTTGGGCTTTCAGTTGACGCAGTGGTTTCTGAGATCCATTTATATGGATGCAGCGCTCAGTAGCTTGTTTCCTTTTACCGTTGAGCAGTGTTCCATCGTACGGCTATACCACAGTATGTTTATCCATTTATCGCTTGTTGATGAACGCTTGGGTTATTTCCAGTTTGGGGTTATTATGAAAAAAGCTGCTATGAACATTTTTGTGGAAGCGTTTTCATTTGTGTAAATGTATTTTCATTTCTCTGGGGTAAATAACCTAGGAGTAAAATGGCCAGGTCATAGGGTAGGTGTGTGTTTAACTTTCTCAGAAATTGCTAGTTTTCCAAAGCAGTTGTATTATTTTTATATTCCCTTCAGAAAAGCCTGGGAACTCTAGTCGCTCTGTGTCTCCACTGTGCTTGTCACCTTTAAACTGCGGCGCCCTCTACAGTGTGGGGGGTGTTACTGTACCCTGAGGAAGGAGAGCCTGGATGAATACCGTGCATGGGGCTGAGTCTTGTTCGAATGAGCCCTCTGCAATGGGCTTGCCACATGGCCTTGCATAAACTACTTAATCTCTCTAGCTTCATTTTCTGCATCTGTAAAACAGGGCTTTCCATAGCACCTCTCTCAAAGAATCGTGAGGGTTAAATGAGAAAAATCTTGTGAAGACCTTAGCACAGGGCATTGTACCTAGTACTCAATTAAGGATAGCTGTGGTCTTTCTCTCCCTCCCTCCCTCGTCTCTCTCTCCCCTGCCCCTTTCTTTTTCTTGTCTACTCCTTAACAGATCCCAGTAGGAGAGAATATCTTTAAGTGCTGACACACCCTAAGGCTTACGATCCATTTTATAGGGGTAGGAGCTGTCTACCTTTGAGCAGAAATGTCTTTACTCCAAGATGGAGTCCACACCAAGGAGGCCGAGCAGAGAGATGGAAAGACCTGAGTCCTTTGGTGAGCTGCTGAATCAACCAATTTGACACTAACCTTATCACTGGACTTCCAATTAGGTTACCGATTAATTTTTATACAGTTTAGACCAATTTCATTTGGTTATTTGCAGCTCAAACATCCCGACTGATGCTCCAAATGATCCCAGCATTCCTCCACTGAACCTGGACTTGTTCTCAGCATCCTTGACCCTGGGCTTCCAGCAGTCCCAACCAATTGCCAAGAGCTGATGTTCTAGCAAAAGCCTTTTTGCCATCCTGGATAACGTCAAGTCACCGTTTGTGCAGCTGAAATTAAAGGCATCGGAAGGGCAAAGTAAGGGGCTTCCCTTTTAAGCTTTTAATGACTTTTGAAGAATATTGCCGATCACTCAGCCACAGATCACAAAGCTTTATGTAATTTGCGGCCACCCACTAAGAAACCATCTCTGGCAGCAGCAGCTTGAGATAGGGGCAATCAGTGGAGCTGCTTTCGGTCTGTTATTTAAGAAATATTTCTCGCTTTCCTCCCATCAACCACATGCTGGGTATTGCAGGGAATACCAGAGAAGTAAAACTAGGTTCCATACTGCAAACAGTTGGGGGAGAGGAAGTGATATGAAGTCCGGGTCGCAAATATATTTAATATTCCACAGTGAAGGGGATATTTTATTTTGTTACTTTTTATTGTAGTATAATGAATAATGTATGTGCGGTAAAGTGCACACATCTTAAATGTGTAGCTCAATGAATTTTTAAAAAGTGAATACACCCATGCACTCAGCACCCAGATTAGGAACCTGAATATTAACATATCTCGGATGTTTTCTTCATTCCCCTTTCCAGTCAACAACCTCTCCCCACTTTACAATAACCGCTATTGTGACATCTGTCACCATGGATTAGTTTTGCCTAATTTGACCTCTGTGTAAGTGGAATTATACTTTCGTGTCTAGCTTCTTTCATTTGCCATCTTGTCTGTGAAATTCATTCATGTTATGGCTTGTGGATGGAGTTCATTCTTTTTGTTATATTTTATTATATGACCACAACGTAATTTATTCATCCCTTTTTCTGTTAATGGACTTTTGGGTTGTTTTCATTTCGGGGCTAGTACAGATAATGTGCAATGAGCATTGTTGTACATGGCTTTTGGTGAAAATGTGTACACCTTTATGCTGAAGATATATAGATACATAGATAGAATTGCTGGGTCATAGAGTGTGTGTATATTTAACTGTAATATATTCATATTTTGCCAGTTTTCAGAAGTGGATGTCCTTATGTACAACCCCTCAGCAGTAAATGACAGTCCGAGTTACTCCACAACTGTTTGAACAATTGGTATTGTCAATTTATTTATTCTATGTTTTAAATTAATTAATTAATTAATTTGTTTTTATTTTTTAGCGACAGGGCCTTGCTCTCAAGGCTGGAGTGCAGTGGCATGATTGTAGCTCACTGCAACCTCCAATTCCCATGCTCAAGCGATCCTCCTGCCTCAGCCTCCCCAGTAGCTGGGACTACAGGCACATGCCATCACACCTGGAAAATTTTTTTGTAGAGACAGGGTCTCACTATGTTGCCCAGGCTGGCCTCAAGCAATCCTCCAGCCTCAGCCTCCCCAAAAGACTGGGATTATAGGCCTGAGCCACCGCATCCAGTAAGTACTATCAATTTTTAAATGTAACCATTTTCTCAACATCATTAGTAGTCAGGGAAATGAAAATCACAATGAGATACTCTGCACATCTATTAGAATGCCTCAAATACAGAAAACAATGTGACAATACCAAGTATTAGCAAAGATTGGAGCAACAGGAACTCTTATACATTGCTGGTAGGAATATAAAATGGTATAACCATTTTAGGAAATAATTTGGCAGTTTCTCATAAAGCTAAACATGTATTTACCGTATGACACAGAAATTCCATTCCTAGATACTTATCCAAGAAACAAAAACAAATGTTCACACAAAAACTTGTACAAGAATGTTCATAGCAGCTTTATTACTCATAGCGCAAAACCAGAAATAACCCAAACATTGATCAAGATGAATGGGTAGACAAAATGTGGCGTATCCATGCAATGAATCCTAGTCATCAATAAAAAGGACTGAACTACTGATCCAGGCATTGACCCAGACAGATGTAAAAAGATGTTATGGTGAGCTAAAACAGACAGACACAAAAGACACAGAATGATTCCATTTACGTGAAATTCAGAACAGGCAAAAGTAAGTTATGGTAACAGAAAGCAGATCGGTGCCTTCTTAGCATGTGTGTTGTGGGAGTAGAGAGGAGATTGACTGCAAAGGGACACAGGGGAACATCAGGATGATGGAAATGTTCTACATCTGATTGTCATGGTGATCATACAAATACATACATATACTGAACATATCTAAGTGTACTCTCAAAACAGGTGCATTTTATCATACATAAGTTATACTTTATGAAAAATCTAGTCCTTCTGGTCCAGTGCACGTGTAGTGGTTTTTTACTTTGGATTTAATTTTCGTTATCCTGATGACTAATTATGTTGAGCATCTTCCATATACTTGCTGATGATTTGGATATTGTGTTAGGGTTCTCCAAAGAAAAACAACCAATCAGATACATATATATATATATATATATATATATATATAAGATTTATTATAAGGAATTGGCTAAAATGATTATGGAGCCTGACAAGTCCCAAGATCTGCAGTTGGCAAGGTAGGGACCCAGGAAGAGCTAATGTTTTAGTTTGAGTCTGAAGGCAGAAATAACAAAACAAAACAAAACAAAAAACAACGTCTGAGCTGGAAAGTAGGCAGAAGGAATTCTCTGTTACTCAGCTTTTTTGTTCTATTCAGGCCTTCAACTGATTGGATGAGGCCCACCCACATTAGGGAGAGCAATCTGCTTTATTCAGTCTAACAATTCAAATGTTAATGTCATCCAGAAACACCCTCGCAGACACACCCAGAATAACATTCATTGGAATGACTGGGGACCACATGGCCCAGTCAAATTGACTCATAAAATTAACCATCCCATATCCTCCTTTGTGAAATTCGTGTTCAAGTCTTTTGCCCATTTCCAATTGGGTGATCTGTCTTTTTCTTCTTGATTTATAGGATTTCTTTATATATTCTGGATATGAGTCTTAGTTAGATACTTGTACTGCAAATTTCTTCTCGTGGCTTGGCTTTTCACTCTCTTAATAGTGTCTAATTTATCAGTCTTTTCCTTCTGGTTAATGATTGTTGTGTCCCATTTAAGAAGTGTTTTCCAATACACCCCCACCCCACCCTAAACCCTGAAGTCGTGAAGTCTATTATTTTATCTTTTAGAAGTTTTGTAATGCTTTATTTTCCTGTTTGGGTCTATATTCTACCTGTAATTCATCTTTGGTATGTGGTGTGAGGTAAGGGTGAATGTTCTTCTTTTTTCACTTTTTTTTGAGCCAATAGATTCAATACCACTTACTGAAAATAGCATCTTTCTCCCCTCTGAGTTACTTTTGTCATAATCGGGTGTGTGTCTGTTTCTGGACTCTATTCTGTTTCATTGGTTGACTTATTTATTCTTTTGCTACTATTATCCTTTTTAAATTACTATAGCTTTAATAAATAAGTCTTGAAATCTAGACATATAAGTCTCCTTCTCACTTTGTTTCTCTTCTTTAAGAATGTCTAGTGGTAATATTCTTGGCCTTTTGAATTTTCAGATAAATTTTAAAATCTGCTCGTCAATTTCTGTGAAAAATTTGCTAGGATTATGATTGGAATTGTATTGAATCTATAGATCACTTTGGGGATAACTGACATCTTCAGTCTTCAAACCAAAAACATATCCCAACATTTATTTAGGTCTTCTTTTGTTGCTCTCAATAATGCCTTCTAGCTTTTAGCATCAAGTTCTTGCACATCTTTTTGTGAGGTTTATTCCTACTTATGTGATTTTTATGCTAATGTAAGTTTACATTTAAAATTTTTCATTTTCTAATTTTTTTTGCTAACATATAGAAATGCAATTAATTTTTGTTTATCAACCTGGTATTTTACAACCATGCTAACTTCATTAATTTTAATTTTAATATTTTGTCTGTAGATTATTTTGGATTTTCCTCTTATGTACTCATGTCATCTATCTGTGACTATGGTTTTATTTTTTCCTTGGCAATCTTTATACCTATTATTTCCCTTTCTTACCTATTGCACTGGCTGAGACCTCTCACACAATGTCGAATATATTAATAAATGGTAATAACTGACATCTTTGTCACATTTGTGACCTCAGGGAAAATACTTATATTTTGCCATTAAGTGATATTTGCCGAAGGGTTTTTGTGGATACCCTATATCAGATTAAGTTCCCATCTACTCCTAGTTTATTAAAGATTTTTGTCATAAATGAGTGTTGAATTGTATAAAATGCTTTTTTAGGGCATCTATTAAGATAAACATTTATTTTTTCTCGTCTATGCTGTTAGTGTGGAGAATTACATTATTTTCTAATGCTAAATTAACCCTGCATTCTCGGTTTTTTAAAAAATCCCTCATTTGGTCACAGTGTATTATACTCTTGCTATAAATGCTAGATTTGATTTGCTAATATTTTATTTCAGATTTTTGTCTTTGTGTTTACTAGGGCTGTTCTGTTTCTTTTCTTGTAAGGTCCTGCAAGATTTTGGCATCAAGGTAACGCTGGCCTCGTTGAACAGGTTGGGATGTGTTCTCATTTTTTTTCTATTCTCTGGAACGGTTTATGTATGATGGGTGTTATTCCTTCCTTAAATATTTGAAAGAATTCACCAGTGAAGACATCTGTGCTTGGAGCTTTCTGGTTTTGGTGTGTTTGTTAGATTTTGGTGGGAAGTAGAAGACATGTTTTGAAATTCTTTCTGTGCCAGAGAGCATAGCACTTGCTGACACCCTCATGTCTCCGCATAGCTGTTCCTTTAAGACTCCAGGTCTTTGCTTAAATGCCACCTCCTCAGAGAGGTCCTCCATGACTTCCCCAGCTAGAGTAGCACCCATTCCCCTCCGCTGCCCTTCCTGTTTTTCCATAGGCTTATCACTCCCTGAAAGTAACCTTTCCAAAACTTTATTCATTTGTTTATTGCCTGTCTGCCCTATTATTAATAGAATGTGAGCTCCAAGGGACAGGGAACTTGTCAATCTCATTCCCTTCTAAATCCTCAGCGCTCAGCAAATTGCAGTTGCCCAACAAATATTTTTCAAGTGACAGAATGAATGAAAGGTGGTCAGATGGAGGCCCTCTCCCCACAAAGTCACCGAAAGAGCAATGATGATAGTTGTTAATCATTGAGACTCATTTTTTAAAAAACATGTTTATTAATAGAGTTTATTTTTTTATTAATCACAGTTTTAGGTTCACAACAAAATTGAGCAGAAGGTACAGAGATTTCCCATGTACTCTTGCCTGCACACATGCATGTCCCTCCTGATTACTGACATTGCAGAGTGGTACATTTGTTACAACTGATGAACTCACAGTGACACACCATAATCACCCAAAGTCTGTAGTTTACATGAGGGTTCACTCTCGGCGTTGTACATTCTATGGGTTTGGACAAATTTATAACGCCTCGTCTTTTTCATGATAAAAATTGTCCAGGGTCTCAATCAGACTTACATAGAAACAAAAACCTGCAATATAATTCTGTACTCCCTGCCAAGTTACAATGTCATTTTGAAACAAAATGTAATGAACATAAAAATAAGACTTTCTCAGCTTCTTTCTTTGTAAATAGAACTGTTTAAAGCTATATTTAAAATGGATGGAATAAAATGTAATCTGATGGTGCAAACATTCTTCTTAACATTGTTGGAAGTACCCCCTTGTATTGCATGCGAGGGACAGGAACATTCGATTGGAAAAAGCTTGCTGAATTCTAGCCCTCTGACCTTGTAACAAGCGTGGAAGATGAGCTGCTACAAGGGTTCAAGTATCCTGCATCCTTCAGGATCATTTTGATTGCAAGTGACAGAAAACCTAAGTGAAATTGAGCAACAAAATGGAATTTTCTGGGTCATGCAATAGAACATCCCAGTGGTAGGGTTAGTTTTAGGCACAGCTTGATCCGGAAGCTCACACGGTGTCACTTGAGTCCATCCTCTCTCTCCATCATGACATTGCTTTCTTCTGTATTGGGTTCCTGCCCAGGCAGGTTCTTCCCTCATAGCAGATAAACAATTAAACAAAGCTTTTTTTGGTTTGTTTGTTTGTTTCTTTCTTTTTGAGACAGGGTCTCACTTTATTGCTTGGTCTAGAGTGCAGTGTCGTCATCATAGCTCACAGCAACCTCAAACTCCTGGGCTCAAGCGATCCTCCTGCCTCAGCCTCCCGAGTAGCTGGGACTACAGGCACAAGCCACCATGCCCAGCTAATTTTTCTACTTTTTGTAGAGACAGGTCTCGCTCTTGCTCAGGCTGGTCTCAAACTTCTGGCCTGAAGCGATCCTCCTGCCTCCATCTCCCAGAGTGCTAGATTTACAGGCATGAACCACCACACCCAGCCTCAATTAAACAAAGTTTTTAAAGGTTAATTTCAGGGAATTATGACACCTACAAAAACGTCTTCACAGTTCCAATTTCAGCGATAAAGAGAATTGTCTGAACAGGACATCTGGAGAGTGCATTTTCTTGACACTCTTGGGTCACAGACAGGTCCCTGAACCAGTCACTGTGGCCAGGCTACTGCAGTACCCTCCTCTGATTGGCTAAGCCAATCAAAACACAGGGACTGAGAGTCAGGGCAGGAAAGGTCCCCAAAGGGGAGTCAGAGTGTTAGGCAGCAGTTGTCCGCTAGAGACCTGTCTGATAATACAGTCTAGTGCACTGAATGCACAACCCATATCCTCAAAGAGTTAATCTGAAGACTAAGAATATCTGAAAGGCTACAATTCAACCAGACAAGAGTACAAAGACTTATATTTGTTTAAAATGATCATGCAGGTGAAAAAGATTGTGCTGTCCTTGGCATATACACAGACATGCCAATCTTTGCTACATATAAGGCCTCCACCAAAGGTTTCCTTTGAAAAAAATGCATTCCGCTAAAGAATGTTTGGGAACCAGCAGGACTAAATGGAGAAAGGTAAGGACTCCCTGCTGCCACCCAGCCTCCCTTTTAAGTAGGAAAGAGCATGAAAACCCTCAACTTGGAGAAAGTGAAGCCCAGAACTTACGAGGACCCCGGGACACATCTCAGAACAATCCTCAAGACAAAGGCGCTTAGAACATTCTGAGCTTAGTTAAAAGGGATGTTCAAAAAAGCTCTTCTAAGCTATATAATTAATTAGCAGATAGTTAGAAACAGCTTCAGAAATTACTCTGATACAGACCTTGCCATCAGGAGAAAGCAGCTCCTGTCTTTGTGGCATTTGGACAAGAAGACAGCTCATAGAGTAGACTAGGGCTGGAGGTGGGTTCGGAATCCTCAAAGGAAATTCTATGGATTATATACCTGGGTAAAAATTGGGACGCTAATGTTTGTTATAACTCTGTGCAAACAAAACAAAATAAACCAGTTTTAGTGTATTTTTTCTGATTATGGGAATTATGCATGGTCATTTCATTGCAGAAATTTTGAAAAGTACACTAGCTTTTAGGGGCTCACCTGTGGTTCCACCACCCAGGAGAGACACCATTCCCACTGTATCATATTTCCACTATCTTCCCTCTCTCTTCCTTTCTCCCTCTCTCTCTCTCCTATGTATTTTTGACACAGTTAAAATTACACTTACATTGCTCTGCTTTTTTCCTCTTCTTGGGCATTTATTTTATTATTTAAAAATATTATTTGACACGCACAAAATTATTTATATGTCATAATGAATAATAATATAATGAAGACCTGTGAACAACCACCCATCCCAAGAACTAGAACATATCCAATACATTACATTTTTCCAGGTGGTCCTCCCGTATTCCTTCCTATCCCCGGAGATAACCACAATCCGAAATTCTCTGTTCATTATTCCAATGTTTTATAGTCTTATCACGAATGGATCTATGTATAAACAATATCTCATTTGGTTTTATCTGTTTTTTAAACTTTTTTAGAAATTTTGAGCTCATACTATACTATATCGTCTTCTAGTACTTGCTTTTTCCATCTAACGTTATGTTTTCGAGATTCATCTATGGTGCGTTTGTGGCTGTAGCACACTCATTTTTCACTGCTGTGTAATGTTCCGTTGCATTATACCCCACAATTTGTTTATTTATTTTTATTAACAGACATTTGACTTGTTTCAAGTCTTTTGCGAATATGAACTGCGCTGCTGTAAAGATTCTTGTTCAAACCTCCGGGTGCACATGTGTGAGAGTTTCTCTAAGGCATGTATCTAGGAGCAGAATTGCTGGGTTTTACAATATGGAAATATAAAATGTCCTGATTTTTCATATGGCTGTGTTGTACAAGCATTTGTCTAAGATGTGATTAATAATTCTTTTTTATATACAGGAAAAGCAAGGTAGAAGTATAAAACATCATTTGGATGCATGACACTATTACCTTTGTGGATATTCTCTGTCCACAGCAGGATATAGATACATATTTAATAGCTTGAGGACAAAGGCCACATCCACACATATTGTCAATCAGCGCCGATCATTTATAGAGGACTCACGATATGCTGGTGTGAGGTAGTAAAAATAAACAAAGCTGGACATTAGTTGCTATGGACTTAGTATTTGTGTCCCCCAAAATTTATATGTTGGAATTTGGCCCCCCCACCCTCTGCCCCACGTGATGGTATTAGGAGATGAGGCCTTTGGTAGGTGATTAGGTCATGAGAGTGAAGCCCTCATGAACGGGATTACTGCCTTTATAAAAGAGACACTGGAGCGCTCCCTCACCCTCCCTCCATGTGAGGTTACAGTCAGAAGACAGCTGCCTATGGATCAGGAAGCAGGCCCTCACCAGACAATGAATCTGCCAGTGCTTTGATCTAGGGCTTGCCAGCCTCTAGAACTTTGAGAAATAAATTATTTCTGTTGTGTATAAGCCATCCGGTCTATGGCAGTTCATTATAGCAGCCAGTACAGACTAAGACACTAGTTAAAGTGCAAGGGCAGATTTTAATTAGTAACATACTATTGCAATAGGAAAAAGACTCCAGCGTGAACTGATCTCAACTTTGATTTGTACAGAGGTGACTGGGAATCTTAAAGGGAGAATGAGGGACTGGAGCAGGGGTGAGCAGAGGCTCAGTAGAGTCATGGAAGTGAAAAATTACAAAAAAGCAGGAAGGGGGTTGGTCCATGTGAAATCCATCAGGGCTTGTTAACTGGCACTTATGGAAGTTAGCCTCCTGCACTCCCAGAGGCTGACACATAGGGGCCCTATCTTCCTGTCTTCGGGTGTTGGCTAGAACAAATAGTAAATTCTTTTGGCAGCCTTGAGTTTTCTTAGGCAGGCATTTTAAGCGGAGTAGGGTCATCCTAGGGATGTACCCTGGAGCTGTTAGAAACTATGTTAGTATTTTGTTCAAGTCTTTATAGGCCAAGGTTGATACTAGCCAAGAAGAGGGCTCAGAGGAGCCCTGGCTAGAGCTTGGTCAAGGAGAGAAGCTTTGTCAGAGGTGAGAGGAGGGGTGCAGCAAGGATGGGGAGAGCACTGTTTCTCTCTTCTCTGCCACCTTTACTCCATTCCTTAAACCAGGAAAAGCCCTCCCTCAGTCTTTTGCCAGGCTAAGCCCTCCCTACTCATCCTTATGGCTCAGTTAAGGTGTCACTTCCTCCAGGAAGGCCTCTCTGACTTGCACCACTAGACTAGGTTAAGCTCCCTTAGCATCCTCCCATAGCTCTGTCATGCACTTACCACATTAAATTGAAATACTGTCTGTTTATGTACTTGCTGCCTCACTGGATCGTAAGGACTGGGCCTTCCTCATTTTTGGCACATTGTAAGCACTAATGCATTCTGCCTTTGTGGACACTGTCGCAACCTTAGTCTCATCATCCTCATGTGCTGGACAAAGCTGTAGTCTCCTAGCCCCTCTCTTTTGCCTATAGCCCATTCCCCACCCAGACGGCCAGAGGGTCTTTCTCAAGGTGTCAGCTCATAACACACCCTTGCTTCAAACTCTCGGTGGCTTCCCATTTACAGGATGAATAACTTCAACTTTCTTGCCATGTTCTAAAGGACTTGCTAAGTGGGGCCCCAGACCCCTCTGAGTCTGACCCCACCCTCACTGGCACACCATCTTCCAGCCATATACCCTTTCTTTCTATTCTCCAAACACTAAGCTTGCCTCCCCTTGAGGCTTCACTCTCGTTCCTGCCTTCTGCTTAGAATGCTCTAAAGCTAGGACTTTGCAAGTCTAGCTTTCTAGCTTTTCTCATCATTTTTCTCATCATTATTTTTTCAGTTCAGATGTCACCTCCTCAGAAAGGTCTTCCTTGACCACTCAAGCATTCTTTTTCCCATCACCCTGTTTTTTTCTTCATAGCCCTCCTTATATTTCATTTCCCCCACCAGTCTGGGAACTCCGTGAGGGCAGAGATTTTTGTCTGTCGTGGTCGTCGCTGTGTTCCCAGCTCCTAGAATAGGGCCTGGCACTTGGATGGCGTTCAGAAAGGGGTAAGAAATTCCTTTAGCGCAGGGAATTGTACAGTCGCTCTCTCGCGGCAGAGCCTACTGTAACCACGTGGGAAGGGTGAGGGCGGTGGCTGCCAGGGTCTCAGGAGTGACAGCTCAGCCTAAGGCCCCGCCTCTAGCCCCGCCCCGACACGCCCCCAGCCCCGCCCGTGTCCTTGTCCTTCTCCACAGGTCTCCATAAAGTTAATTTGGCGGCGCGCCGCGCGGGGGCTTCTGGGAGTGGCCAGCCTCGGCCAATCAGGAAGCGCAGGCGAGCGGCGCGAGAAGCGGCGGCCGCGTCCTCAAGCCGGGACCTGAGCGGCGGAGACGGCTGCAGTGCAAGGTAAGGGTGTCTCTGGTTGCGTCCTTCCGACCTGGGGCTTGTCCTTGAACCTGGACTCCGAGGCTGGGTGGAGCCCCGTCCCCACACTCGGAGCCATGCAGCTTACACTTCTCGTTCCCCTCATGGCAGCCGGGCACGCCTGACGCCGGCGACACTACGCCTTGTCGAACCGCCCCCTATTATAGCGTCGGGCTGCGCCCCGGGAGTGCCTTTCCTCTGCCCCCTTTCTGAATATGGAGCCGAGGCCTCCCGACTCCCCCTTCCCCACTAGAACTCTCTGTCGTGGCTCGCCACGCCCTCGCCCCCACCCTGTGCCCCGCTAGCTCACCGTGGCTAGATCGGCCCCCTCACCGCCACAGCACCCCGCCTGATTACCTTCCTGACCGTGCCCCGCCAGCTCGCTGGCCCCCCGCGGACACACCCTGGGCGGGGAGGCGGTGCCCTCTGAGGGAAGGGGTCTTTGGAGTGAGGGGAGACGACCCCCGCTAACTTATCCCAGCCCTTGGCATGTCTCCTGTAGCGGCATCTAGGGGATGCTAGTGATTGGAACCCGAGGGTGTGCCACCTTTCTCTGGACTCACTGCATCCCATCTTCTGCAAAGGCGATGTCCTAGTTGACTGGGTCCCTTGTGAAAAGATTACGGGGCTGGCCTCATGGGTCAATTTTCCAAGGATGGACCACCGGTTGACAAAGCCGCTGGTGTGGGTTTGCCCCTCTGCTAGGTTGTAGGAAGGTTTTTGTTTTTCATTGAGATATGTCTTCTAGCAGAAACAAGGGTCACCTTTTATATTCCCTCTGGGGGATGTGGGAGGGTAGCCTTGGGCATCGTAGCTTCCTTTGTGCATCCGCGTTTGCAGTATTTTCATTTTTCTTTCATCATGATCTCAAACAGGCTCATAGCTTTACATACTTACATATTCAGCTAACAGATCCCATATTTAAAACACAGGCTTTCAGATCATATCATTCCGTGACTGAAACCCCCCAGTAGATCCCCGTCTTATTAATAATAATAGACAAACCCTTTACAGTGAGCTGTAAGGCTTTACATAATCTGACCCACTAACTAGTACTTTCCCACTCTTATTTTCTGCCACCGTCCCTTTCCACGTGTCTGGCATACTTTAGCCTCTGGGCCTTTGTGCTTGCAGTTTAATATCTGTGTCCTCTCTCTTCTTTCAGGACTTTACTGGGATCACCTAGTAAGGCTTTCCCCACTTCCTGCCTGCCTTCATTGCTTTACTTGTTCTTAACAACTTATATTTTACTTATTTATCTTGTGTATTGTTTATCTTCTCCCTCTGGAATGTAAGTGGGGGGATTCCTGTCTGGTTTTTTTTTTTTCCCTGATGTGTCCCTGATACCTAGGCCTGGCACACAGTAGGTGCTCAATAAACATGAAACATATGAAAGTTCCTGGCATTGTTATAGGCTTGGGGATACGGTGGTGAATGAGACAGGCCTGCTGTCATTGAACTGATGTTCCTGTGGAGGGCGCCACCAGCAGTAAATACACAGATATAAAATGTGGTATCAGGGCTTTTTTTTTTTTTTAAAGGAGGACAGGGATGTTTGAACAGAGACCTGACTGAAATGAGAGAGCAAGTCATGGGAATATTGAGAGCATTTCTTGGAGAACAGTTGGAGATGTGAGTGGGCTTGAGTGTCTGAACGTATTTCTCGATGGACTGAAAATAAGGTAGAGGGAGAGATAGATGCGCCAAGGAGAGGGAGGGGTCGGGGCAAAGATCTGGAGGTTAGAGGACCAAGGTGTGTTCAGGAAACAGGTCACTTTTGTTCAACAAACACATATTTAGCAGTTATTATCTGCCAGACATAGCTGCTGAGGATTCAGAGTTGAGCATCTGTGGACCTTACCCTATAGGAATTCACCATTTAGAGAGGGAGGCATATGTGGAAAGAAACAATGACAACTACTGCACTAGGGAAGAAGAGTATAGAAGATTCAAATAGTGCGGGAGAGGTTTGGGGTAGGTGGGACCACCCCAACTGACTTTGCAGCATATATAGGAGTTCCTCATGTGACGAGGGGAGGATGAGTCTGTGTTATAGTGGAGTTGTGCAGGTGGCATGTCCAGAGGAAAGAGAGGAAACAGCATGGGGCACACCAAGGAATAGAGAATTGTTAGGCTGTGGCTGGGGGAAGGTGGTAAGAGATGAGGATGGTAAGTAAGGGTGGCAGTGCCTGTTCTGTGGAGGGCACCATGTATAGCTTTGTCAAAGCATGAGCACCTCCTCCTATGGGGGATGGAAGGTGCTCTTGATGGGCTTAAGGCAGGGGAACATTTTAGGAAGACCTCTCTGACCATGAGGAGGATGGGTTGGAGGAACAAGAAGGCTTAGACTGCGTGAGGGTCAGAGCAGGGGTAAGAGATGAGAGTATGACCTTGCTAAAGGTCGGAGAGGTAGACTTGGGGATCGGCTCGATGTTCAGGAGATGAAAGGAGAGCCTGGGGTGACTCAAAGGTACTTTCTGGCTGACTTGACGGGGTGCTAATTGTTTTATCAGAAGAAATTGGGAGCCTAGGAGGAGGAAGTGTTGGTAGCGGTGGCTAAGTGGAGAGAGAAATGATGAATTTGGTTTGGGATGTATGTAGTCCGAGGCACCCGTGGGTCTTGTAGGTGTAGCTGTCAGGTGGACAGTTGGGAATATTGGCTCGGGAAGAGAGTTGAGCTGGACATGGAGATACGGGAGTGAGCTTTGTTTTGATCGATTAGGATCCTCCTAGCTCATTTATTTGCCTTATATTATTGTCTGCTGACACCTATATCCCTTCTCCCCCAAATAACCTAAAGCTTGAAATGCTTTATACATTTTTATAACTCCAACAGTGCCCTCAGACAGTAGCTACATCCTTGATACACAGTTGCTAACTGCCAGAATAACCTTCCTCAAACCTTGCCAAAAATGTCTATAGATTCCTTCTTTTCTAAATTCTATGTTGGTCTGTAAGGTACATCAAAGTTATACTGCTGTCTTTCTTCCTTCATTTATTTAACACATATTTATTGAACAGTAGATACTGTTTGTTCAGTGCACTGGGAATGGAGCTGTGGACAAACCAGAAAAAGTTCCCAGACTCAGGGAGCTTATGTCTGTTTGTCAGGAGACAGACAATAAATGACTAAACAAGTAGACCTATGATGCCAGGTATTGATAAGTGCTGCCAAGGAGATAAAACAGGGAACTGTGGGAGAGCAGATGGTGGGACTGCGTTAGCTGGGTGCGCTGAGAAGCTTCTTTAAAAAGGAGACCTTAGATCAGAGACCTGAATGAAGTAAGGGGGTGAGCCACATAGATGTTTATGGGGAGAATGTACCTGCAGATGCCGAGGAAACAGTGACCGCAAAGCCCGGAGGCAGCAGTGTATTTGGCATATTTAAAGGAGAGCAGGAGAGCACAGGGCTGAAGCACACGCTCATGGGGAAGAGTGGTAGCAGAAGGTGTTGGGGCAGGGGACAGTCGTGTAGGCTTCACAGCACAAGGTAAGGACTTTGGATCTTAGTCTGTGAGTGACGGGGACTGTTGAAGTGTTGAGCCTCTTCAAAGGCTCATTCCCACAGTGGTATGGAGAACAGACTGGGCAACAAGAGGGGATAAAGTAAGAACAGGGAGATAGGAGGCTGCTGTTATCACCCAGATGTGATACATGAGTGTGGCTTGGACCAAGTTAATAGTGGTGGAAGAGACAGAAAGTGGGTCTGACTCATGTACCTATATTTAAGAATAAATTTAGTATAGGCATGAATTGCTTATGCAGTGTCTGAGAGGAGAAAAGAAGTCAGGGACAATGCTGGGGTTATAGGCCTGCGCAACTCAAAGCATGAAGGTGCTTAAATGAAGAAGAAATGGAGGGAAAAGAGCAGGACACCAGAGGGCCACTGTGAGGATGACAGTAAAGCCCACAGTGGTGACTCATACACAGCCAGAGCTCAGGAAGTGATGGCTGTTGTTATTCCCACTGTCATTGACATGAACTCTCCCCACTGTAGGGCAAATAAATAAATGAATGGAGTGAAAAGGGATTTAGATGAGTAGAAATTTCTGTGTGATGGGTATTGAGGTAAACCATTTGGTAGGTAAGACTTGAATTGGTGGTAATGATAGCTAATGTTTACCATGTGCCGAGGCAGATACAGTTATTTTATATCACAGATGTGGCCCAGAGGGAGTAATTAACTTGCCTGAAGGCACCCAGCAAAAGAGTAGAGGAACTGGCTGGAGTTCGGGTGCAGTGGAAGGTTGGGTAGGTATTCCTTTTTGGAAAAAATGGCATGAGCAAGGGCACAGAGCAGGACATGTACAAGAGTCATCAGGGAGAGAGTAAATTAGGTGACTGGTGTACGGGATTTATTCTGGGAGGTAGAAAGTGAAAAGCAGTGTTTCATCTGCATCCCTGTGAGTGGGAGCCAATCAGGGCTTTGAGCAGGAGCAACATAAGGAAAGCGATGTCAAAGACCACAGAGAGCAGGGTGATGTGGAGTGGGAGGGGCAAGGAGGAGGGAGACCACTTTCTAGCGTCTATCAAGGACCTAGGCTTAAAGGAATGGAGGTCTGGCCTTGGGTGATAGGGGGATGGAAGCAACAGGTAGAGGACATTGCAAAAACAGAAGTATCCTGTGCTGTCTAAATCTGTTTAGGTAGTGAGAGTTTGGAGAGTGAGGGATATCATGTTATCTGACTCTATAATATTTGGTTTCCTGAGTTTTAGGTAGGGAGTAGCAGTAGTTTGGATAATGAGTAATGCCTATGAACCAGGTACCAGGGGCTCCTAGTATCTTAGATGCTGGTATCATGGCCCTCAGGCTAAGAAACCTTTGTTCATGTACAGCACAGTTTCTCAGCCTGGGCACTGTTGATATTTTGGGCCCAGTAATCCTTTGTTGAAGGCTGTGCCTGTGTGTTGTAGGATGTTCCCTGGCCTCTACCCTCTAGATGCCAGTAGTGTGCACCTCCTGCCCTGAAGTTGTGACAACCAAAAATATCTCCAGATATAGCCAAATGTCCCCTAGGGGGCAAAGTTGAGTAGTATTGGTTTAGAGAGAAGAGCCAGAGCCAGAGGCCTTTTGGGGCTGACTTGGGGGTCTGACCCTATTTATGCCTATTGTAAGATAGGTCCGGTGTCATTCCTAAGGTTCCGTATACAGATAATTTTTATCACCACTAAAATGGGCTCTTCCTTCCCCTGAGCCAAGAGAAGTAATAACCTGGTATCACATAGAAACATAAATTATCCACATAAGGAACTTTCTGATAAACTCTTGGCCTTCAACAAAGGATTACTGGGCCGAAAATATCAACAGTGCCAAGGCTGAGAAACTGCTGTAAACGAACAAAGGTTTCTTATTCTGAAGGCCACGACATCAGCATCTAAGTGAATTTAAAGACTGAATTAAAATATCCCACATTTGTAGATTCTTCATGGCGGGCAGACCCTTAGAAATCACCTGAGCAACCCCCTCATCACACTGGTGGTGAAACTGGGATCCAAGGAGGATCCAGTCCCAGGGTGAGAGGGCTGGCTGATGGGGGATGGAGTCAGGTTGGAGTCCGCAGCTCTTCCTTCCCAGGTAAGCCTTTCTATTCGACTGGGCAGCCAAGAGTGTATCAGAAAGTTCCTTATGTGGATAATTTATGTTTCCATGTGATGCCAGGTTATTACTTCTCTTGGCTCATTGAAGAGAAAATAATACAAGTAATATTTTATGTATCAGGAAAACTGATACTACATGTTCTTTACTGCGTAACAGTGAGTCATCGAGGGCAGTGTTGCTACTAAATCACCTAATTCTTTCTCTTCTGTCTAGGTTAATTTATTTTAGTTCTTTGTTTTCTCCAGAACTCTACCTTCTGAATAATGATTAGGTCTAGATCTCTTTTACTTTGTCTCACAAGACTATAAAGAATTTTTTAACAATAATTTTTAAATTATTCTTTCCCCCTCTGCTAGAGGCTTCTGAAACAATAGTATCTGTCAAGATGTCGTTTTCTTTTTGGTTGTTGTTGTAATTGACAGCTGACAGATACAGTAAAAAGGGGAATGATATTGTCATCTAACCATAGTTTATATATTCAAAAGAAAAGAGGAGAGCAGAACCAGTATTAAACTTTTGATACCTCGAGTGAGGCTTTTCACATCAATCTTTGGTGTTGAACGTTGAACATTATTCTTGTGTTTTAATCCTGTCATAGTCTGATTAATAAGAAGGTTTGAGGGCAAGATTCCTGCTTGAAATTAGATGCTGAATTTCTTTTGAATCACACCTTCATTGTGGAAGGTTGGATTTATAATAAAAGCCATATTTGATAGTGGGCAATGTAACATACATTTAAAGATTGTAGTTGTCATCCCGAAGTTCTTACAGAATGATATAAAGTTGTGACTAAGTTATAATTTAGGATCAAATATTTACTAGAAGATTTTTTTGAAGCAGAGATGTTTATAATTAAATGATAAAATGTTGCCAAATTGGCAACTTTGGAAAAAAGCTAAAATAGCATTTCACAATGACATAACTCAGCAGAGTTTATAAAATACTTTCTGTGTATCAACCACCCCTTGAAGTAGGTAGGAATTATCTTCTTTTTATAGATGAGGAAATTGAGATGGAGAGATTTAGATTTTTATCTCAAGGGTGAATCAATCCACCTTCTGCTAGTAGTGAACGATCTGGATTCGAACCAGGTGCTTGGGTTCAGAATCTAGTCCTTTACTTACCCATTCTGTTTGAAATATTTTTAAAATTTTATTTTACTGTCATATTAAAATTTAAAAATAATCAAAAAGGAAGAACATTGTTGTACATTTTGAAGAAAAAAGGTATAAATAGCAACATCAGTTATTTGCTCTGATGTATATAAAAAACTCCCCCTTGACAACATCCAAAAAAATATAGCAGTGCTAACTGCCTTTGTTAGGTTGCAGGATCTTTATAGTTGAAAGAGATGATATTTGGGTATGTGGTAAAATTAGAATTCCTCAGAAAGTGGTAATAAGTATTGTTTGATTATACTGAAATTCTGCAGGGAAAGTAATTGGTGTCATCTCCCTGTGTAAGTCAGTGAGTCGAGAGAGATTCTTTTAACATTGAAGAAAGGACAGGTGGACTTGTCTTTGTTCTTTCATCTGTTTCTCAGCCCTCTGTATACCTTGGACAACTGGGCTGTTTGGATTGTGAGTGGTAAGGAAAAGGGAAAATTCACATGGGTTTAATATGTTGCATTATACTTGAAAAGAACGGTGAGTTCCCTGTAGCATCCTGTGGGTTAGGTCAAAAGAACATTTACAGGACAGATGTCATCATTTACAAAACAGATTTTTCCCCCAAATACACTCTTTAAATAAAGTTTAAAGAGGGAAGGTGATGGTAACAAGCCTCTTGTGTTACTCATTTAATCTTTGTAACATTGTTTTCACTGCAGGGGCCTAGTGAGGGTAGCTTGCTTTCCAGGTCCAGCTCAGATACACCAGGCCAGGGTTGGCAGACTGTGACCCATGGACCAAATAAGCTAAGAAGAGTTTTTAGATCTTTAAATCATTGGGGAAAAAAAAAATCCAAAGAAGAATATTTCATGGCCACGTGAAAATTTTATGAAATTCAAATTTTAGTGTCCGTGATTAAAGTCTTATTGGTATGCAGCCATGCTCATTTGTTTATATATTATCTATAGCTGCTTTCAAGCTGCAATGGCAGAGTTGAATAGCTGTGACAGAGACTGGCCCACAAAACCTAAAATATTCACTGTCTGTCTCTTTATAGAAAAAATTTGCTGACCCTTGCCCTAGAAACTGGGCAAGGTTTGGCAGCAGACAGGTCTAAGATGGATGGCTCTAAGGGTTTCATAGTTTCTTTCCCCTTTGTCAGCTTTGAGGCTCTGAAGGCTCTAATTTTCTGGAGTAGATCCTGGGAGTAATAATAGGCTTAAGTCAAGAGAACTTTAAGAAACAGCCATTTCTGGGATGACTCAATGGTTCCCCAGCTTGGGAGTCCACAACGAGTTATTCTATAATATTTGTTGTGGCTGATGTTTTGAAAGTAAAAGAAAAGAAACTAATGAGCTAATAATTAGTACCAGAAAACAGATATGTGGACATTTTAATATAATAAGCATGAATATTATAAGAGACTCAGATTCAGACCGTCTGCAAAGTCCTGAAGGGACCGCTCTTTGAGAATACTTATTTAAAATGGTTCAGAGGTGCTCAGCAGTTGGAATATGTAAGTATCTATTCTTTTCTGGCTAGATTAAATATTTAACATGGTTGTATTCAGAATGTGGAAATGACCATATTTTTCATAATTAAGAGTCACATGTTAATAGCAAATGAGGTGAAATTATTTGATGCATTTTTGCTCTGCCTTTGTATTTAGTTCATTTCATCTTATATGTACTTTGGGGATTTTTGTTTTTCTCATTTATGAGTGTTTGATGTGTCCCAAAGGGGCACGTTTTTTAGACACTGAATGACAGGTGAATGTAGACCAGTATGAGGAAAAATGGAAGTTTGGCCAGCCCTTGGTTTAGCTCTAGGTAGGAGCTATCTCTCTAAAACTGTGGGCTTGAATTTTTTCCTTTAGGTAATTTGCTCAGCATACTCTAGGTTAGGGAAGAGATCTAGATCATGGGAACGTTCCACTAATAGCATTTCTCATTTTTAGCATGGTTGGGTGTCCTACTGTATCCTCTGAAAAACAGTGGATCATTGTCCTTTTTTTTTTTTTTTGTGGGAGGGGCTTTTAATTGAAGTATGATGTAGGATCAGAAAAGTGCACAAATCATGAGTCTAAGATCGATGAATTTTCTCAAAGCAAACACACTGTCAACCAACACTCAGATAAGAAATTGCCAGCCCTTTTGAAGCCTTTCTCATCATTCCCCTCTGTCCTTCCCCACGCAAGGATAACCAACGCTGCCTTCTAACAGCAGTGATAAGTTTGCCGTTCATTTTAAGGCTCTCAGACCTACTGAGGTCTGTGGAGGCTCAGTAGGACTTCTGCCAAGTCCTACTTACAGGGAGAGTAATTTGTTGCTCAGGACTCTGGTACCCTGCTGTGCTCTCTGAAGTGCCTGTCAGTGTTGCAGAAGGCTTCTCAGGATCTGATCATGCTGAAAGGCTGGGCCATTACTAACATAGAGGAGTTAGTGCGCTGCTAGTGTGTCCTTGCTGGCCTTTTCCTGTCCAGCCCTAGTTTGGCTGCATTGACTCTCCATGTCCTGCTTGTGTGAGTTCTCAGTGTAGATTCTTCCTAGTTCCCTCCTTCATAGCTCCCCAAGGGTGCAGCTGCATCCAGTCTTTGCATGGCCAGATTTTCCCAGCACACAGCGTGGACTACAGTCCTCCCCCACCCCCACACCCAGATCATTTCAGTTCTCTGCATTAGACAAAGCTAGTGAGGTTATTTTCATGATCAGGTTTTCAGTATCTTGGGTCAAAACTGATTCAGTGGTTTAACCTCTATATTCTATGGCTAAATAGATATTTTGTGGAGGGGATAAAAATTGTCCTTAAATTTATAAAATCAACCATAAATTAAAACATTTAATGAAATGGGATGATGATTACATCAAAATGTAGATTTGGGAACTTTAATAAATCTTTTTTGTAAAACTAATTTCCACTGGTTGAATTTTAATGCAGGAAGGATCCAGTTTTTCCCAAATATGGTATTATATACATCTCTCTTTTCTTCTGTGCAGACACGGAACAAGCTTATTTTCTTTGTACTCTTACCCTGAAGTTATATAGCAAAACTCTTTCTATATGTATTTGTTTATTCTTTTGGTTTAGAATTCTGTTTACCTTAAAACTTGGCTGTTTCTTCTAAAATACTACTGGTTTTTGGTCTGGGTACTTAGAGGAAAAGCACTAGTCTGGTCCACATGTGATCTGAATTCATGCCATTTATGCTGTCACTGCCTTCTGTTGTGCAGCCTCAGAAATGTTAAGTATCAGTTGGTAGTCAGAAGGGGATGTTTCTGCTCAGGCCTCTGTTTGCCAGTGAGTGCCAGTTTGGCAGGGGAGTGCAGGAAGCCTTTGATAAGGGTGGACTCTTCACCAGAGGAAGAGTAAAACTCCTATTCATTCAACAAATGAGCACCTACTATGTGCCAGGCACTGTTGTAGCAGCTTGGGGTATATCAGTGAAAAAAACACCATCCTTGTGCAGCTTATGTTCTTACAGAGGTGACAGACTGTTGGGGAGATAGGGGAGTGTTGCAGGTGGGGGTAGGTCGCACTTTTAAATAGCAGCATTCCTAGGTTGGCCCCAAAGGTGAAGTGACTGTTGAGCTGAAACAGAGGTGGAAATCAGCCATGCTATCTGGGGGAGGAGCATTTCAGTGTAGGAAACAGGTGTGCAAAAGGCTCTAGGGCAGGAATGTGCCTGATCCTCTGGGAGCCAGCAAGGAGGCTCCAGGGTGGCTAGAGGCCAGGAAAGGAGTGGGGATGGGGCTGGAGGTGCCCCTTCTGTTGGGCTGCACTCTGTATAAGAAAGAGCTTTATGCAGAGGAGGGATGTTATCTGACCTTAAAAGGATCACTGGTTGCTGCAGACAGAACAGACTGTAGGAGGCAAGGGTGAAGCAGGTGGGTCAGGGAGGGAGGCTGCTGAGGGAGTCAGGGGAGGTGGCTAGGTGGAGATGGTGGGAAGAGGCAGATTCTGGATGCATTTTGAAGGTGGATTTGAAAGGCTTTATTGGCTGATTGGATGTGGGGTATGAGTCAGGGGGGCCTCCAAGTGTTTTGGCCCACGCAGCTGAATAATGGAGTCTCCACACACTGAGAAGACCAAGGAGCCGGTTTTGGAGATGAAAAGTTAGAGCTCAGTTTGGGGCCTGTTAACTTTAGGATGTTGTCTAGAGATGCAGCCTTTATTTCACCATGGTCAAAATAATTCTGCGTAATTAACTTTTAAAAAATCTTTATTTATGGACCATGTTAAAGTAAATCATGAGTTTATTTTGCATTTGTTACTTATACTTAAATTCATTGCTAATCGTTTGAGAAGTTGAACGTTTCCTTGGTCAGAATTTGTCTGACATGGGAATGAAATGTTAGATGTACTTCTTTCGTTTTTCCTTTTTCTTTCCTCATCTTTTTAAACACAGAAACCTAGAAAAGTTTGGTTTCATTCAGTTCTTTAGGAATTTCCAAAGTTTCCTCCTGAAACAAAAAAGTATTTCTTTAGTATTTCTTTTTCCTTGGCTCTGTTAGAAAAATTATTTTTATCTTAGAGTAAAAAAAAAAATTGGAGTAGGGAGGCAGCGTTTTGGTTTTCTTTCCTCTTTCTGGTGAGTGACCATGTTTCTTGTAGTTAGTAGAATGTCATTGGCCTTGAACATTTCTGAGGAAAAGCATTTCTCCATCAGGCAGGAGCAGTTGCTTAAAAATACTCCTCCTCCCCCCAGTACTCTTCTTTTTCTTCTTCTGTCCTGGAGAATACCTTCCTAGTTCTCCCATCCTCATGTCCCACATGTACCGATTGCCTCTTACAGCCTGATTGTGTGTTGGGTCAAAAAAAATTACAACGATTTTCTAGAAACTTTAGGTTAAGAGTTATTGCGTATATGAATTTTTGTTAAAGATTAAAGTCAGCTTGGAACTTCATAAAGTATACCAGTGTTTTCTTGTTTACTCCAGCCGAGCTATTTTTGTTTTTTAACCTTGTGCCCTTGCCTTTAATGTCCTTTAATGCTCATTTTAAAAAGTCCTTATTCTCCTGCTGTGGATTTATGGTGGTAACAGTGTCCTTTTAACATTAACCTGTGTTTCATAGCTAAGATGTAATTATATATTATGTTAATATTATTAACTATAGTTCTAAAGCAGTGGGATTTCATATGTGCATTAGAAGCTGTGGGATTAAAACAAAGAAGAAAAGCATAATCAAGAGCTACTGTTTAAAGGACTTTATTCTTTTTTAAAAATAATTTTGTTCTTAACCTTTTAGTCATGTAAAGTTTTTTTTATGATGGTGATACTTTTTATCTTCTGATGATTTAAATAGTGGTAGGAGTTAAAAACATTCTCTCGGTCAAGAACCTTATAGAAAGATGGTACAGTATGTATGAGATTCATAAATGTGTCATATTTGTTAAATACCAACACTTCACAGGGCTTATCCCGATCAATTGTTGGAGAAACAGGTGGTTTTGCTACAAATAGGCATGGTCTAGAAGCCAGCTGTAATTTATATTAGTATAATTAGCAGTAATGATATTTCTAAAAGTGGTAGGTATAGTAACAATTAAGTCTAATGTCCTGAATGTCATGTATAACCAGCAGACACAGATCGCTGCCCTCAGTAACCTTGTAAGCTGAAGAATGTATGAATGGAGACCTGGACGTGAATAAAAGAATGTCTTTTCTGTTAGTGAAGTAGCAGGTGTGTTAGAATAACACTGGGGAGGAAGGAGAGTTGGTGGTTATTCAGAAGACCTGTGTTCTGGTCTCCTTTCAGCCAAATTACAGCAGAGAGTATTCTGGGCATGTAACTGAGCTTCTGTAGACTGGAGTTGCTGCTCCTGTCTACTCAGGAGCCTCACAGAGTTGCATGAGGATCATATGAGATAAGGTCTTGTAAGTTGCTCGGCACTTTTCGGGTGGTAGTGTTTTCCTGAGATGGGGGAGGAATAGGAGGTGCAGGTTGCTTGTTCTTTAAGCCTCCTAGAGGTTAGCGCAGTGGCTTCCATTTCCTTACCTGCTTTGGGTCTGTGGAAGGAGGCAGGAATTCTGGTCTGTGGCTTGATTTCTTTGCATTTATTCTGGTGGCAGAAATCAATCTTGGGGCTGTCAATATGCACAGAAATGATCTGTTTCTTCACAGTCTGACTCATTTTCTCCGTCAAGCCTGTTCTTGGGCTATGTTCAGGAACAAATCCTGCTTGTTGATGAGCTGTCTCCTTGTCTGTTTACAAAAAGTTCTACTGTTTCATTAAGCTTGTAACAGATTCAGGCAGTGTTTGAAGCCTCTCTTTTCCTTGATTTAGATCCCTTTTTTTTTTTTCTCCCCCAACTAGGCTCTGCATCTCCAATGGATACAGAAGGGTTTGGTGAGCTCCTTCAGCAAGCTGAACAGCTTGCTGCAGAGACTGAGGGCATCTCAGAGCTTCCCCATGTGGAACGGAACTTACAGGAGATCCAGCAGGCGGGCGAGCGCCTGCGTTCCCGTACCCTCACACGCACGTCCCAGGAGACAGCAGATGTCAAGGCGTGAGTACTGGTAGGGAGGCAGCATTGGTACTGGGTGGCTCGGGGGCAGGATCTGTTTCTTCTTTCCTGCCTTGAATTCAGATGCAGTCTGTGAATGACAGCCACAAGCCAGATTTTCGGGAACTCAGAAAGGTTTCGTAAACAGGTCAGCAGCCTTGGTTTGTTTGCCTGCCTTTCATGTTTTCCAGCCTGTCTGCCTGATCAATCTATGAGCCCATGTCGCAGGCAGAGATGATCACAGGGTGGGAGGGGTGGAAGATCTCTATTATGCAGAAACTAGTCACAGTAGTTCGTGCTTGAGTTTGCTGACTATTGGGTCATAAAATGGCTCCCCTAAGTATGTTAGTAAATATGGGCCACACAGAAAAGTGTTACTGTCAAAGCCAGAGAGCAAGTTTTAAGAGCACTTGGAAGAAATGAATGAGCAGTCAGTGATAAGAAGCCATCCAAGTGAGGAGCGATTCTGTCTGCTTCTTGTCAGTGACCCCAGAGGCTGCCTCTAAAAAGCCTTGGAAATAGCCTCCTGGCTGATTGCAGAATAGGAAAGTGGGTGAGCCCCAAGAGAGTGCAGCTGAGGAAAAATGCTGCCTGTCTGGGCCAGCAGCCGCTCTGCCACATAGCATCAATCGGGCTATTGATTCCACAAATGTGTATTTAGTATCTACACTGTACCAGTCCTGGACCATCTTTGGGGCTACAACTGTGAATTAGACATGGTCTTTGCCCTCAAGGAGATTATAATGTGGGGAGTGGGGGGAGGAAAAAACCATGCTGCTTTCCGTAAGAAAAATGTGATTTACTGGTTACTGTGTGTCAGAAACTTGGCTGGATTTAAGATTTTGCTTAATCCTCACAACCAACATTAGGACTATAATCCCCATATTACATTTGAGCAACTAAGGCTCAGAGAGGGCAGGTAACTCTCTCAGGCCACACAGCTGATGAGTGGTGAGTCAGGATTCAAACCCAGCGAGGCTGACTCCGGAGTGCATGTAACCCTGATGGAAGGGCCATGGCCATGGGAGGACAGAGTGGGGAGCTGCCACTTGTGCCTTTGGTGGGTCTGGAAAGTCACTGAGATTCTGTGCAGGAGATATGGGAAATTGTCAGTCATCTCCTCAGTCTTCATTTCTTGAACCGAGAAAGCACTAAGTGCTGCTTATAACATGGGGACGTTGTCTGCTATAGGTACTTAATGTCACAGGAGTGAGTATAATGTAAGAGTGGGCCACGTTTTTCTTTCCGGCTAATCTTGAGTGTTGAATGGTTTTGCTGCTCTGTTCAGTCAGTAAAGATGTTCTTTTGTAGTTCCCCCCTCAAATGTTATTTTTTTAAAATAAATAGTTGGTTTTGGTTCTGGTGGCATTGGTAAAGGCAAGTTAGATGAACCCTGGCAGGGATTTTTTTTGTCCTCCAGCCTTGCAGCTAAATGCAGCCAACTGCTCCCCTACACAGCTTCCTAACACCCAGCCAGCCTTTAGACATTTCTGCTAACTTGCCCTCCCTGCAGGCTCCTTAACTGCTGCTCCTGGCTGCCTGCAGTTACCCCCAATCTTGAGCACGCAGGCTCTGTGCTGTGTGCAGAGATGCTGCTGGAGCAAAAGGCCCGTGATGCCAGCTGAGTTGCTATAGTTATAATTTAATTGCATCAGCTTTACAGCCTATTAAGAGCAAAAAGGGAAAATGTTTTCTTGGTAAAAATTATCAGTCATGCTCTCTTTCTTGTAAATTTCCATTCTTTCTCATCTCTTTCTACCTTAAATTCATTATTTTAGGGAGGAGGAAGTTGGAACATTGAAAGAATGGGCATAGGGTGGGGCAGGTGCTTGAAAAGAAACCAAAGGGCTGATGACTGTATTTTTCCATCTTCTTGATAGGCAGAGACATAAAGTGTGATGTGAATATTTTAGTACATACAGGATGAGGGCAGGAGAGAGAACTGAGTAGGAAAAATTTTCTTACATGAAATAAGTTTTGAAAGAAAATTCTGTCTTTTAGAGTTTAGTTTAGATCGTGGATTAAGATTGAATTGTTTTGTGCTGAATTTGTTTAAATACACTGTGTTGGATTTTGTGATTTAGTGAACACGTTTGTCGGTTTTTTTGCGTGTGTGTGTTTTATCTTTTCAAATTGTTACATTTTTCACCCATAAAGAGTGTGCATAACATACATTAAGGTGGAAATCAGAGGTTTGCAGCCCATGAGCCACGTTCGTCCTGCTGCTGCTTGTTAAAGTTTTACTGGAAGGAAGCCATGCTTATTTGTATTGTCTGTGCCGCCTTTGTGCTGCAGTAGCAGAGATGAGTAGTTGCAACAGAGATCATATGGTCTGCAGAGCCTGAAACATTTACTGTAAGTCTTTTGCAGAGAAAGTTTGCTGACTCCTGGTGTAAATGATAATAATAAAATGAACAAATACTCTTGTGCACATTGCCCAGTTAAGACATAGAATACCGTCAGTATCCGTGAAGCCCTCCCTGGGTGCCCATTATCCATTGCATTCTCCTCTTTTCCCATCAGAGATTCCTAACTGCACTTTTCCATTCACACTCTGAAACCAGAGAACCTAGAGGTGTACAGAGAAAAAGCCCGCAGTCATTCTCTCTACCTAACTTTATCCATCAAGGTAACCAATGTTATTAATTTGCTTATTCTTTTACTCTTTTCTCCATATTCATGCAAAGCACACACAAACATTTATTTGCCCAACAACAAATGGTAACTTTACTTGTGAAAATACTACTAAGCTGTCTTTTTAAGCACTTACTATTTGTTAGGCACTGTACCACACACTTTACATGCATTATGTAATTTCTTCTTAAAATAACCCTGCAAAATATGTGTTATCTATATTTTATAATTGAGGAAAGTCAGACAGTAAATGGCTAAACCAGAATTCAAATCCAACTTAGTAAGAATCCCTTACATTTGTATGTCATTTTTCAGTTCCCAGAGGTGTTATAGGTCTTCTCCTCATGTGGTCTGCAAAGCCTGAGAGGTGGGTGATGCAGGGATTTTTCACCTCGTTTAACAGAGGAGAAAACTGAGGCTGGGAAAAGTGATAGCTGCAAGATTTTCTGTGCTTGAGTGACAGGCGAGACTTGAACCCAGGCCTCCTGACATTCTTTCTCCTCCCCATGTATACTGGGACTAGTCCTTGTCCTTCTGCTCTTCCAGAGCTACAGTGTTTGACTCTAGCTTCAATGGCTTTCCGCTCAGGAGGGGCTGCCTGGCTTTCAGGAATTGAGGCAGGTAGAAGGCAGGAACCTTTGGGTTTTTCTACCCTTAAGAACTGAAAGTTTCTAGTACAGCCTGTATTTGTAAAACCATCCCTACCCTAGATTCCCTACCTCCTTCATCAATCTTTTTCTCCCCTCTTCCCATCAGGGTTTCTGCATATGTACTGAATAAGCCATGCACTGAACAGTTCCTGCAGGTGCTACCCAGTTAGATGACCTTTCTCTTCTAATAATACTTTTTTTTAATTTCAAAATATTAAGGGGGTACAAATGTTTCTGTTACATGGATAGCTTTTATAATGCTTTAGTCAGGGTTATAAGTGTGCCCATCACCTGAATAGTATTCATTGTACCTATTAGGTAGGTTTTTACCCCTTCCCTCCTCTCCCCTCCTCACCCCTTCTCTTTTCTTGATTTCCAATGATTTTTACTTTCTGTGCCCATGTGTGCCCATCAATTAGTTTCAAATTATTAAAGAGTACATGTGGTGTTTGTTTTTCCATTCTTGAGATATTTCACTTAGGTTAATGGTCTCCAGTTCCATCTAAATCGTTGCAAAAGACAATTCATTCCTTTTTATAACTGAGTAGTACTCCATGGTATATATATACAACATTTTGTTAATCCACTCATGAATTTGTGGGCACTTGGGTTGATTCCACATTTTTGCAATTGTGAATTATGCTTCAATACACATTCACGTGCAGGTGTCTTTTTGATAAAATGACTTATTTTCCTCTCTTCTAATAATTTTAATAGCTAATTTTTAAATTCTGGGGTTCTCAACCCTGGTACACATTAAAATTATTTGGGCACTGGATACATTCTCATGTATCACTGGTGGAGATATAGCACTGTGGGACAGAATTTGGACATAGCTAGCAAAATTGACCTAGCAATCCTAGCAATGCCACTTCTAGGGTTCTATCTCAAAGACATGCTGGCAAAAATACAAAAAGACTTGTGCACAGGATATTCATTGCGGCATTATCTGTAATAGCAAAAATAGGAAACAAGTCAAGTGTCCATCGGTAGGGGGCTGGTTGAATAAATGTGGTATGTCCATATAGTGCAGTATTTTTCAGTAGCACAAAGGAAAGAGAATATAAGCTACCATGGAGTGATTCCAGGACACATTATTAATAAACAAATGCAAGACAGAGAAGAGTGTTTAGGACTTCATGATTTGTTTAAGAAAGCAGGTGACAGGCATACCATGTTCATAGATCAGAAGACTTAATATTAAAATGTTAATTCTCCCTAAATTAATCCACAGGTTCAACACAGTCTCTATCAAAATCCCAGCTGGCTTTTTTTGTAGAAAGTGACAAGTTGATCCTAAAAATCCATATGGAGATGCAAGGGACCCAGTATAGATTAAACAATCTTTAAAAAGCAGAAGAAAGTTGGAAGACTCACTGGCAATTTCAAAACTTACTACAAAGTGACAGTAATCACGACTGTGTTGCACTGGCATAAGGATAGACATATAGATCTATGGAATAGAATTGTGAGTCCAGAAATAAACCCATGTGTATATTTTCAACAAGGGTGCCAGAACCATTCAGGGTAAAAAGAACAGTCTTTTCAACAAAGGATGCTGGAACAACTAGATATCTGCATGCAAAAGTATGACGTTGGACACCTATCTCACACCATACACCAGCATTAACTTCAAATGGATTACAGGCCTACATGTAAGAGCTAAAACTATAAAACTATTAGAAGAAAATAGAGATGTTAAATCTTTCTGACCTTAGTTAGGTTAGGCAGAGCCTTCTTAGATGTGACACCAAAAGCATAAGTGACAGAATCAAAAATAGATCAATTGAACTTCATCAAAATGATAAATTTTATGCTTCAAAAGTTACAATCAAGAAAGTGAAGAAACAACCCACAGAATGGGAGGAAATATTTGCAAATTGTATGTCTGCTATGCAGCAGTCCCCAAACTTTTTGGCACCAGGGACTGGTTTCATGGATGACAGTTTTTCCACAGATGTGGGGCAGGGAGTATGGTTTTGGGATGATTGAAACACATTACATTTATTGTGTACTTTATTATTATTACATTGTAACGTATACTGAAATAATTATATAACTCACCATAACGCAGAATCAATGGGAGCCCTGAGCTTGTTTTCCTGCAACTAATGCCTCCGCTGATCTGACAGGAGGCGGAGCTCAGGTAGTGATGTGAGGATGGGGAGCAGCTGTAAATACAGGTGAGCTTTGCTAGCTCACCTGCTGCTCACCTCCCACTGTGGGGTGGGGGGGCTGCAGCACTAAGGGACTTGTATACAAAATATGTAAAAAAACTCTTAGAACTCAGTAAGACAAATAAACTAATTAAAAAATGGGCAAAAGATCTTTGTCCAATAAGCAGGTGAAAAGATGCTCTCATGGCTGGGTATGAACACCTATAATCCCAGCGCTTTGGGTGGCCGAGGCAGGAGGATCGCTTGAGGCCAGGAGTTTGAGACCAGCCCGAGCAACATAGTGAGACCCCGTCTCTACAAAATATTTTTAAAAATTAGCTGGCATGGTGGCGTGTACCTGTAGTCCTAGCTACTTGGGAGGCTGAGGCAAGAGGATTGCTTGAGTTCAAGGTTACAGCAAGCCATTATCAAATCACTGCACTCCAACCTGGGTGACAAAGATCCTGTCTCTAAAAAAATAATAAAATAATATAAAAAAAAGGAAAAGATGCTCCCATCCTTAGACTTCAAGAAAATGCATATCAAAACCACAATGAGATAGCTGTAAACAAAAAGACATAATAACTAGTGTTGATGAGGACGTGGAAAAAATTGAAACCCTCATACACTGTTGATGGGAATGTATAGTGGTTCATCCGCATTGGAAAATAGTTCGGCAGTTCCTCAAAAGTTTAAATATGGAGTTACTACGTGACCTAGCAGTTTCATTCCTAGGGGTATACCCAAGAGACGAAAACATTTGTCTACACAAAAGCTTGTGCATGAATGTTCGTAGCAGCATTTTTCATAATAGCCAAAAAGTGGAAACTACGCAAATGCCTATCAACTGATGAATGGATACATAAAATGTGGTATGTGCATACAATGGAATACTATTTGGCAATAGAAAGGAATAAAATAATATTCATATATGCTTCAACGTAGATGAAACTTGAAAGCATTATGCTAAGTGAAAGAAGCCAGTCATAAAAGACTGTCTGTTGGTACGATTACGTTTAGAGCAATGTCCAGAATAGGCAAATCTATAGAGACAGAAAGTAGATTAATGGTTGCCATGGGACAAGGGGGAGGTTTTGGGGTAAGTGGAGAATCACTACTCACGGGTAGGGATTTATTTTGGGGGTGAGGGAAATGTTCTAAAATTGATTGTGGTGATGCTTGTACAACTCTATGAATATACTATTAATAAAAATCATTGAATTGTACACTTTAAATGGTCAATTGTAAAGCCAGGCATGGTGGCACGTGCCTGCAGTCCTAGCTACTCAGGAGGCTGAGGCAGGAAGATGGCTTGAGCCCAGGAGCTTGAGTCCCGGCTGGGCAACATGGCAAGACCCCATCTCTTTAAAAATGGTGAATTTTATGGTATGTGAATTAATGTCCCAGTAAAGCTGTTAAGAAAAAAGGAGGGAAGACATTGTACTAACACCCATGCTCAGGCTTCACCCAAGACTGATCAAAATCATTGGGAGAAAAGTTGCCTAGGTGATTATTCTAATGTGCAACCAGTGTTGAGAACCACTGTTTTAAAGAGTTAACTGTGAAGGATTGTTAGAGAGGGAAGATTGTCTATCTGACATGGCAGCCTGGAAGGGCAGCCCCAGGAATGGCATCATAGTTGACCTGGAGGACACAAAAATCTACAGGAGGAACCCTCTGGGTGAATATAATCTGTTGTCTTTAGTATTTATTAGGATAGAACTAAACACGGGAAATTCTTTCTCTTCTCTGTCTAGTCTATTAGTTCAGGATTGAAAACCTTGGGTGTTATACCCATAGATGTTCGGGTTACATGTGCTGCCAAATGCTCTAGCTTCTTCTAAGTTACTCAGAGTGAATACAAACTTTGTCAGGGGGAGTTTTTGGCAACAAATTATAACCTAAAAACAATCTAAAAATTAATCTAATTCCCCTAAGTATCTTTATTCTAGAGAATATTCTAGATATTAGTGACAATTTTTTTTTTAACTTTTCCATTGTTATGTTGCCCAGACAAGTAGAAGTAAAGCTGGCTGTATCATTCCCATTTCTCTTGAAAAGCATTTATTGGTCAGGTAACAGCCTCCTATGTTACTGTGTGGGGCAGCAGAGAGGGAACTTTACGATGTGCTAGACGTGGCATTTGGCTTTTGAAAGGAAGCCAGAGAGAACTGGCCTTGGATTCTGGTTTGATTGCCCTAGACTTTTAGTTTCCTCAGCTAATGAAAGAAGTTTGGACTAGCTTACCCTGAAGCTTCTGTAATGTTGTGTTTATTGTATCTGTCTTTACAGAGACTGTCAGTATAGGATGGTGGTTAAGAGTTGTGCTCCAGAACTAGATGACCTGGCTCTGCCACTTCCTGGCTCTGTGACTTTGGACACGTCAGTTACCCTCTGTACCTTAATTCCCCATCTATAAAATGGGAATGAATAATAGCATCAGCCTCATGGATTTTTTTACTATAAAGTGTTTGGAATAGTCTATCCCTTAGTATTATCATTTTATTCTAGATAAGACCGTCACTCTAATTCAGGCATGATCAGAACTCGAATCTTACTACCAACTGCAGTGTTATTATGTCTGTTACTCCAGGTGATAGATCTTTATGGAAAGATATAAAACAGCCTTAAAAAAGTGTCTGAGTACTATCTAGGAAGTTTTGAGTAAAAAATACTCTCCAGTATTTTATGAAGCATATTAGGTGTCCTAATCCTGCTTTTCCCCTCACTTTTGTCTCCCTGCTCTATATCCCCATGTAGGTCAGTTCTCCTTGGGTCTCGGGGACTTGACATATCCCACATTTCCCAGCGACTGGAGAGTCTGAGTGCAGCCACCACCTTTGAGCCTCTTGAGCCTGTGAAGGACACGGACATTCAGGTAAGGACTGCCATGTGCAGGTGGAACCCTGAGCACGTAACCCAGGCTGAAGGCATTGGCCCTCTGTTGACCAGCTAAGTTAGGAATTCTAGTTTTCTTTATTCATTTTCTTCTTCCTCAGGTATTGAGAGAACAGGAGACTCAGCTTTGGCAGTATAGTGGGGAACATTGGGTTATTTTCACAGAGCTCTGTGTGGCTGAATTTAAGAAAGCAATTCCAACCTGCACTTTTTAGATTATTGTAATTATAGCAGATTTCTTTTTCTTCCTTGGGCTTAATCCAAGGCAAAGAGACATTAGTTGTAAGTTTCTTTTGCTTTCTTTACTAGGTTTCAAATAATTTTACTGTTCATCTTCCACATTTCTTTTTTACATCTTGCTTGTATTGGTCGGCAAAGAGCTGGAGAAAACTTAGAATGCTATTTACTGAAACCTACTCGATGATTTCCAAGAAGTACTTGGCTGCATTAGTGGCACCAGGAAATGGTCTAATAGAGCACTCCAGTCTCATTCAACCAAACATGCTACCAGCAGTTGATAGCTTTTTCAATCTAATCAGAAGCTGATAGAAAATTGTTGAGGAAAACATAGCTCACTTAGTTCTGAGGAATTGAAACACTGCATTTGCATTAGAGTGAAGGGACAGTGGGGCACCATTTTTATCGCTGATTTACCTTTGAAATGAAAAGATACGGGTCCTGCAAAGGCAAATCCTGTTATTATTTGGGCTCAATTTGAATTAATACTCTCCACTCCCCTACCCTTCCCAAGAACTGTTTTAGTTCATTTAATGGCTACATTTCTATTGCGTTCATTCCAATTTAGAAACCTAAAACTCTACATTGAGTTGAGAGTTGTATATAGAGAAAATTTTTCCTGTCATCAATATGTTCCTAAAGTATGGAAATTCTGTTTTCTCCAGTTTTATATGCTAAATCATATTTGCCTATCAACTTACAGATGCCTTCTCATTTCTATGGAATCTTAAAATGGCATGCATGCTTTTTTTGTGTGTGTGTGTGTGTTAAATTTTAGGCATCCCCTTCCATTGTAACTGCTCAGTGCTCTGTGTTAACAAATACCTGTAACAGGGATGAGATGGGGTCCATAGGACAGAGCTCAAATAATTTGAATAAACACCATGTTTTGAGAGTATCCGTAATAGTGTGAAAAGAAATGGCACTTGCTGAAATTTTTTCTTTGTTTGTTTGCTTGAGTGTTTTTTTCATTCATGTTGAGAGGCTCGAGTGTTTTTAATGTTCAGAATAGCAAAGAAGTTGTTTATTTGAAAAACTAACTGCTTTTTAATTTTTTTGACATTCTTGGAATACCTATTTAGAATACTTGGCAACATTTGGTGATGCACTTCATGCATTTCCAGTGATGTGGTACTCCATTTTTTGCCTGGAGATATGACAGGTTTATAAATGTATTGAGTTGTAATGATCGTCTTGTCTAACCCACTTAATGGAAGAACACCCTCCTTCAGCACCCCCGTTGGATGGTTTCCTAGCAATGTGTGCTCAGTCACATCAAAGAGAATTTCTTAATTTGGAATGAGCATGGCAAAGAGTTTGGGTCCTGTACCACTAGGAAATATTTGTACTTCGAGATTTAAGGATGCTTCCATTTCAAAATTTTACCTCTTAATTGGGCTTTTCCAGAATAGCTTCAAAAATACAAAATGGGCACTCCAAGATAACTTCTGGTTAATTGGGAATCACTCATCTAGACCTGAAGTAAAGGTTTAAGACTTATTGAAATAAATCCTCTGTCGACTTCATCTTCTTACTAGCAAAGGCTTGAAGGAGGACAGTTAGATTTGGTCTAAAAGGCTGAGGCTTCGGTCTGATCTGAGATGGCTCTAGTTTATTGATAGGGATTGGAGGTTTTAAGTTGTATGGCTCAGATGACCTGTACTTCCTATACTCGTGGTAGTATCATGTCCTTGTCTGACTTCTTGTTTAGTAGCCGAGTGTGAGAGCCAGGCCAGTTCACACCCTAAGGCATGGAGTGGTCCTCCTTTTAATTCTTCTAATAATTTTTTGGTTATCTGAGAAGAGTAAACATGGACATGCTCAGATATTTTATTTTAGAAAAGCCAGGTATACTATCTGATGGACTCTTTTTCATTTATTTTAATAGCTTTATTGAGATAGAATTCACATACCAAAAATCTGATGGACTTTTGTAAATAAACTTTTATTTTTCAACCAGCATATTTTTTTGAGGTGAGAATGCACCCTAATCCCATATGCCAAGTATCAGTCAGAGTGAAATTATTATATCAATTTATGAGACCCTATTGTTCCATAAAAGGAAATGCTGATGCATTGTTTGACAGGTGCTATCCAGGACTTTGTACTATCCATTGTTTGCATTCCTTATGAACTTGAAAAGGTATTTTCCCATGTATAGATTGTCCTTTTCTATTTGGCAAACATTAATTATATTTCCTTCTGTTTCTAATGGAGCTTGAAATTAATATGGATTTTTGTTGTTACTATTTTGTTGTTTGTCATAATCAACGGCGTTGACCTGCATTGAGAATGCATTTTTAAAAAATTGCTGTGGCCAGCAAAGGTAATATATATTAAAAAACCCACTTAAATATATGTATGGATGATATTAGTAGAACTTTTTAAATGTTTATTGATTTTATGTTTTGGAAATGGTCATAAAGAAGGCCTACAGATTGCTAGAGGTGAAGAGCAATAATGTAACAGGACATGATGCTGAAATGACTGTATTGATTTCGGTGACTTTGTGGTACTGGGGAATACTTGTCCTCTCATAGAGATCCACATGCTCACTTCTGTCTTTTAGAGAAAAAAAATTTGAGGGCAGATTGCGCATCTCTACTATGATCTGAACAGACCTAATGTACCGTGGATAAAGTGCATTGTGTAATAATAAAGTGCAAATTTACATAGTTCAGGTATATTCTGGGTTTTTCACTAGATCATGTATATTTCAAGAAGGCATGCAGAAATAGCCTGAATTGGCCATAACGATGGGAGCTGCAGTTTCCCAGCATTAGGCTATAATATTTCTACATGGCACTAATGCAAACCAAAGCAGTAATGTTATTGCTAAACTTATTATATTAGATTCCTAGGGATGCCCCAACAAATTACCACAAACTTGGTGGCCTAAAACAAGAGCAATTTATTTTCTCACAGTTCTGGGGTCCTGAACTTTGAAATCAAGATGTTGGCATCACTACACTCCCTCCATAGGTTCTAAGGGAGAATCCTCCTCCTTCCGGTTTCTGGTGGCTCCTGGCATTGCTTGGCTTACGGCAGCATAACTTCAGTCTCTTCCTCCATCTTTGCAGGTTCTTGTGTGTGTCAAGTCTATCTTTCTTATTTCTTATAAGGACAGCAGTCATTGGATTTAGGGTCTACCCTAAATCTAGGATGATCTCATCTCAAGATCCTTAATTACATTTGAAAAGACCCTATTTCCAAATAATGTCACATTTATTTATAAGTACCAGGAGTTAGGACTTGGACATATCTTTTTGGGGGACGTACTTCAGCCCACTTCTATAGTGCCAGAAATTTTAAAACTTACTGTAAATAATGAAACATTTTTAAATCTAACTCCATTTCACAGCCATATGGAATATTGGGATAAGGAATCCGTCACTAGTCATTCGGTAAATGCAAGTCCCAACCAAGCTTCTGATCTCATGCTCATCATTCTCTTTTGGGCTTTTAGGAAATGAGATTGACTACCCATGTCTGATTCCGGAATTCAATAGTAGTTATTCTTTCTAAACAGGTTAATAGTAATGTGTTTGAGAGATTTCTCTAGAGACATTTTTTGACTAGAAATCATCATCTTTTTAAAGTATTAAATATGTAGTTTTTAGGATACGTATGGGCAGAATTAAATTTTGTTGCTTTCCCAAGGTAGGAGGAACTGCCTTGTGTACTCTGTGCTTCAGTACCAGGTTGTTCAACCCTTTCTCTTTTCTTTTATACTTTAGATCTTTATTCACTGCCTTCCCTTAGCCTGGAGTAGCCCCTCTGGAATGTCCAAGCCCTAATTTCAATCGAAGATGCTAAGGCTTTCCTTAGAGATGCCACCTCTTCCATAGTCTTCTCCGATCTCTCCTCTCCACAGCCTCCGAATATAGTATGTTTGCTTCCCTGCTTACGGAAAGACAAAACTTTCTGAATATTCCCTTACAAAGTAAACCGAAATCTAGATTATATTGTTGGGATCAACTTAGCAGCCAATTCTAATCTTAGGTAAGTGAAAATTCAGCCCCTTCTACCCCCCTAAAAACAACAAAAAAACCACTTTATTTCGAAGGTCTTTGTGATCTGCCTAAATCTCCAGATGGAAATCTGTCTTGTATGAGTAAGGAGAAAAAGAAATCATAAACAGAGGATAAGATAACCATAAGAAAATGAGAGTCAGGGAAACTGATCTATCATATGTAAGACTAATGATGCAATGATAATTGACTTGTTAAAAACTTTTTTTGCCTGCCACACTGAATCTGTAATAACAAATTCTTTCCTTCTTTTTCCTGTCGCTGGAAATGTAGAGTATGCTCTACCACTCTTAGTTTGTCTTTGAATAGTGAGAAGAAACTAAATGGCTTTGCTAAGTGTAAAAATGAATCAGTGGCCAGGTGTGGTGGTGTGTGCCTATAGGCCCAGCTACTCAGTAGGCTGAGGCAGGAGGATGGCTTGAACCCAGGAGTCAGAGGTTGCAGTGAGCTATGATGACACCACTGCACTATAGCCCAGGCAACAGAATGAGACCCTGTCCCCCCACCCCAAAAGAAAAAAAGAATCAGTGGTGGTGTAATTTCGTATCGCCTAAATTGTTATTTTCATTGTTTATCTTTTAATTTTCTGTCTTCAGAATTAAGATACCGCTGCTTCAGTGCAGCTGTATATAACAGCGAAGAGGAAAAACAGTTGCTCAGTAATTGAGTGTTTGTAGTACTGGCAAGTTGTTGGTTGAGAACAGGTTGCAGAAATCCTGCGGCAGTTTGTTGGAAAGAGGGTCAGACTTGCCTAGAATGATTGCTGTGCTAATAGCAGCTCGTCAGGAATATTACTGACAAAATATTAATATCGAAGAAAAAGTGCAGTAAAATTTCCCTAGCTTGAATAAGTTGAAGGAAAGTGCAGTCGGAATCAGTAAACAGTACCTTAATTCTAGGACTACTTTTAAAGAAATGCAGTTGTCATTTTCATGTGTATCTAGAAACGGAAATGGCTACGCGTGTGTACCAAGGAGAAGTCTTATCAAAACCGCTGTAGTAATTTCAAGGACAAGATGACGTTCATTCTTAAGAGTTGCATCTGTTCACATACTGATAGTTTGTATAACAATTCTGAGAAATGGTTTTAAGTAGGCAAAACATACCTGTTTTCCATCTTGTTTCTGCTGTTAATATATTTGAGCATACTCTGTGGCACAAAATGGTGATCTAGGAGCCCAAATTGGATGATTAGAAATTTCGAATTGATGGACTAAGAACTCTGAAGGAGTAGGACTTTGCTCTTCAAATGATTTCATGTAATATAAAAATATAAGAGACTGTTCCATGAAATCTAATGGTGTGAAAGTTTTTAGTTGAGTATTCATGTTTATTGATCTCCTTTGTTATAGTCTTCTTGCCCCTAACAGAATCAACAAGAAGTTCATGATAACCTTTCTTTTGAGACTTTAGAGGACTTTCACAGATATTTGAATCTTGCCCTTTCCCAGCTTATAATAGCTGCCTGTTCTGGACTTAAAACAACCTGTAGTTAATGGTCTTGGGCTCCTGGCAGATGAATCTGATTATCACTAGATCCAAAGTCTGTTTGTTGGAGAGAATCCCTTTCCTGGAAGACCAGGTATGTTTTAGGCCAAGATTTGGGTGTAGTGGCTGAGCTGCACACAGAAAAGACGCACATCTCATCGTGCTGTATTCTGGTTCAGGGACAGTAATTGTGCCAGGCTTTGTCCTCTCTATGAACACAGTAGTATTTCACATCACCCCCACTTATTAAACATGCTTGCTGTTCCTTGTCATTAAACCTGACCCAGTATAAACCTGAGAGCTGATAAAAACCAGTAAACCTGTAGAAACAAAAAATACTGTCTTCATAGAGGGAGGCTAATGTGCCATTCTGTTTTGTGTTTGTAATTAGGCAGCCTAATGCTGATTTCTATGGAAGAGCTGAAATGATTTAATTTTTCTGCCTGTTTGTGATAAGGGGAAAGGTAGGCATTGTGGTCTGGTGGCAAAGTATGCAATTACATTAAAGTATTCTGTGAATGGAATTAAAAATGGTAACTTTGGAATAAAAATGGGCCTGTAGAAAATGTAAAAAACTGCTTTTGTGTGAGCCAGGGATATAAGATTTCAGCCTTTTTATTTACCCATTCACACTTACTCCTGAATGCAAGGCTTTCAGAACAAGCAAGTAAATGGATGCCGAATGCATTCTGAGCAAGCAGGAAATGGCAGGCTTTTTTGTCTTCTCAGAGCTTTCTTACATCCTGTAGTGAGCAAGAGAATATCAATTACCAACTTAAAGAAGAAAGAAGTTGGAATGGTTCTGTAAGAGTATTTTGGAACAAGCCCATGGCTAAAATATTTATCTAACATTTTAATAGAGCACTTCAAACGATGGCCAGGCTCTGGTGCCTTTGAACTGGAGTCGAGTCATCCCCTCCCTCCTTCACTAGCTGCCTCTTAACCTGCCGATATCTATCGATGCCCCAGATGAACACAGATTGTCATCTTCAATCTGGCATCTTTAAATTGCTTGGTTTCAGGACCAGAAATGGGCTTGTCTTTTTATCTGCTGAACTACTTGGTACTGGAGTGGATGTGATTTAAATGGCGCTTAAAGCCTTGTCGAATATTGAATGCATTACTGTAGACCAGTCTGTCATTCTCAGATGGCAGCCCTTGACCTGGTGCGCCACTCTGATCTGCTTGCCACAGTGCCTTGTGATCTCTTATTTCTGTTTTGGAATGTTCTATCCAGAGCTGTCCAGGCCTGCAGCCTGATGTGGCTCCTTTGATGGGTGGTCGTTGGAAAGTGTGGCTCCTCAGTTACAGAACTTCGGGGCCGAGGTTGTGAGTGTTTCCACTAAAAATCCACATTCTGTGAAGGAACTGAGAGAGGAGCTCACATAGGGGCATTGCTTGGTTTTACTTCTTTTTGTTTGCTGGGTGGAGACCAGGAAAAGAAGCCGGGAGGTAGGGTGGGCAACGTCCTCTACAGACAAGACCTAGGCTTAGAATTTTCTTTTGCTGCAGAGCTCCCAGAGCCAGTGTGTATTGCTTCCTTTGAAAGCATTTTTCCTGTTTCACAAATGCTCGGCTTCCATCTTGCACTTCAGATATGGAGAGGTCGAATGCGTTGCCCAAGCCCAGGCTGCTGGCAGCCAAGCTGGGGCTGAGGCCCTCGATCCTGACAGACGCTGGTCTGCAGCGATCACAAGACCAGCAGCAGTGCATTCGCCACTTTAATTATCCTGGAGGACAGCAGGGCCAGTCCTCGCTTCTCACTGTGGAGTGGCTGTGAGGCCGAGATGCCATCAGCAAAATCCTGCCTGTGCTTTTCAGAAAGCCGCAGCCCTGGGAACACTGCAGCAGAATCTGCTGAGCGGGGCTGGACACGACACAGCCACCAAGAAATTGTTCAGGAAGAACCCTTGTCTTATAAAACATATTTATGGTGAGGACTGGGCTATTTGTTTCATTTATAAAACAAAGGGGAGAGTTAGGTCAGCACGATGTAAGTGGCAGTGTGGATTTACTGGCTGATTTTATTATTACTGCCTAATTTGGTTTATTTCTTTGAATAGTGTGAGCAAAAGGACATGGGGAAGAGTTTCTCCCAGTCCTCCTTTTCTTTAAAAAAAATTGTCTATTTTAAAATGCTGTTGCTATCTTAGGGACAGGTAGAAAAAGCCATGGAAAGTTATGATATACTTGATTTGCTCAAGGTACCAAAGTACACAGGTAGGATATCCCCTGGGATGATTCTCTCATTAGTTCCTCTCTTATCCACAGTATATTTCAATTTGTGTTAGCAGGACCAGTCTCTAAATGAGCAGGGCCTGGTGGATCCTTGAATATTTACAGACATTTACAGTGACATTTGGTTCTATGATGAGGTCCCAAACTGCCCAGATGTCTTAGTGTTGAGGGAATATAGTAGTGATGTAACTCATTCAAAAGGTGCTTTCACTGAAATCAGTGCTTCTCAAACCACTTTTTTCCAATTTGTCTCAGACTGAGAGACTTTTATAAAATACAATAAAAACGAATTACTGGAAAAAAGTGAAATAAAAGACATGCAGGATACAAGCCCTAATTTTTAAAATTAGATTCAATAGATGTAAAATTATTCAAATTGCTATAAAAGTTTCTAAATGCTTATTCTCAGTTTTTGTGCTTATTCGATGTAGACTGGGACCAAACCATTTGTGGACTGGTGCTCCTTTGACCATACCTTAAGTAGTGTGAGTTTAAATAGTTGTATTTTTTCCTCCCTCCCTCCCTCCCTTCTTGTGTTTACCACTGGTGTACTAAAACATGGTACCAAAGATAAGTTAAATTCCTGTCTTGTGTTTTATTCCAGCTAATATCAGGGAGGCAAAGCTAAGGTTTATTGAACATTTATTATGTCTAGACACTGTACCAATTACTTTTTTTTTTTTTTTTTAAACAGAGTCTTACTCTGTTGCCCCAGGTAGAGTGCAGTGGCATCATCACAGCTCACTGCAACCTCAAACTCCTGGGCTCAAGCAATCCTTCTGCCTCAGCCTCCCGAGTAGCTGGGACTATAAGTGTGCACCATGATGCCTGGCTAATTTTTCTATTTTTAGTAGAGATGGGGTCTTGCTTTTGCTTAGCCTGGTCTCAAACTCCTGAGCTCAAGCAATCCTCCAGCCTCGGCCTTCTAGAACGCCAGGATTACAGGCGTGAGCCACCACTCTGGGCCATGTACTAATTACTTTCAGGGCTTCCTCACTTAATCTTTCCAGCAACCCTCTGAAGTGGGTACTTAACTGTTAATCCCATGTCACAGATGAGGAACCTAAGGTTTACAAAGGCTAGGTATGCCAGACTTGAAGTCTCTTCTCCCTTCTCTTGGTTTGAGTTCATTACTGTTCTCCTAACATCCTAGACTTTAAATTTCATTTGTAGACTAAGACTGTTTTCATAAAGGAGTGAATTTTAAAGATGTGTTTGAAGGAGCAAGGTTAGTGGAAGTAAGAAATAGAAGTATAACTGATTGTTCATTTAGAGCTAAATCAAGAGTAGAAAGCCTACAGTGCCAGAGAAAGGTATACCATCTTTTGAATGGATGTTTGTTGGCATTGCTCTTATTTATGTAAGCTTAGTAGTAAAATAATGTTGATTGAAGGAGAAGCTGGAGCATACTTTCTAAACCTGGATATGAACTCCTGCTGGGTTTGAGGGCAGAGTCAGGGGCTGGGGGAGTTTTGCAGAAGGCCAAACCTGCTTCATCCGTTTATCTCCAGGTGCTTGCTTTTTTGCCATAGTTTTCTGCTTGCTGTAAACTTAGTTTAATTTACTGTCTAACGCTCAACCTATTATTTTTCAGGTTTGCTGCCCTACAGGTATACTGTAAAGGATTTCTGTGAAATCCTGGAGCAGCTTTTAGTTTAGAGATGCCAGGGCTTTGTGCTTGTGGAAATAGGTTGTGTTCAGCTTCTTGCTTGATCATCTTTGTTTTGTTTTGCTTCTGAAGCTGAGCTTGAGTTAGAAGGATGATGCCAGAAGCAATTTAAAGGGCACATCAAATTTTTACTGTAATACTGAACTATTGATTGTTGACTTATTTGTAGGTTTAATGCAGACCCATTTCCTTACTTAGCGTCTGACTGGCCATTAAGCTCTGGCAGTGTGCCGGAATGTTGAAATCTTGTATAATATGATTTGGCTGTCTATGTGTATTTGGTTTTTAAAGACACAGACAAAGCCCTCAACTTTGTGTCTGTACTCCACAATACAGGAAATAATTTCTCTTCAGCAAAATTACTCACTTCTAGGAGACAGCATAAAAGAGAGCAGTTGACATTCAGCAGAACATTAACACCTGACGTCATGCAAATTGGTACTCTTTAGGCTACCTGCCTCTTATAAATAAAAGCAAACTAACAGAATCATGAAGAGAATACTAAGCAGGGAATGGAAAAGGTGTGGCAGTGCGTGTGTGAGAGCAGGTCACAGTTAAGCACTCCCATGTCAGTGGGCCTTAGCATTTGCCTGGTGCCACTCTGCTGACACAGAGTTGAAATTAGAATGTAGCTGAAGGGCTGGTGCAGTGTCCTGCTTATGGAGGACTGGGCAGGGGCTCAAAAGTGGTTGGAGGAAAAGTAATCATCGGTTACAAAAAACTTCTACCCTCTTCTTTGGCAACCTGGGCACCTCTTGACTGGAATAGAGGGTGTGTCCTCATCCTTTGAGTTAAGGCCGAGGGCATAAGATGACAAAGAAACATTAAATCTGGGATTTGGGGAGTGCGAGGGGGAACTGAATGGCTTTAGGAGGGAAAACTCACACTCCCACTCCCAATTACAAAAGTAAGACATGCTTAATTCAGAAAAACTTAATTCAGAAAACTTGAGGCCTATAGTCCTAGCACTCTGGGACGTTGAGGCAGGAGGATTCCTTGAGCTCAGGAGTTAGAGAACAGCCTGAGCAAGAGTGAAACTAGAAAAATTAGCTGGGTGTCATGGTGTGCTCGTGTAGTCCCAGCTACTTGGGAAGCTGAGACCGGAGGATCTCTTGAGCCCAGGAGTTTGAGGTTGCTGTGAGCTATGATGATACCACAGCACTCTACTCTGGGCAATAGAGTGAGACTGTCTCAAAAAAAAAAAAAAAAAAAAAAAAAAGAAACTTGGAAAATGGCTCCATAGTCACTTTCTTGACTGCTACACTGTCCCTCAATGTTGTTAGAACAGCCACCATTTGGGGAGTGTCGAACTGTTTGGACCAGATGCTTTCAGACTGTAGAAGATCTTCTGTTTGAAATGACAAGGAAAATTGATAACAGAGAAGTGAGGAATTAGTACATGAAGCATGTTAGAGATAGACCATAAAGATGGCCCATATAGCTCAAAATTGATCAATTCCTATAAAATGATGTACAGTTTTTCCTTTATTCTGTAGGATCTGAGACATGCTGATTTCATGAGCAACCTTTATATCATTTCATTATCCCCTCAAACCATTTGGAAGGCTAGTTATTGAGAAGTTCTGTGAGTTTGTCCTAATTGGGGAGATTTATAGGGAAGCAGTAGGCCAGGAATTTTGTGTGAACGTTGATGGGCACATCAGAATAATCATTCCATTTTTATAATACTTTTACGTGGGCTTTGTCCACCACTCTCTTTCTCCCCACTGCAGTGTTTGAAATGGTTGAATGTGTGTTGCTATCATCTTTATTTAAAAGGGGAAGAAATCGAGACTAAGATTAGTTACTATCAAAGGTTGGAACTTGAGCCCTGATAATTTTTTATACCATGTCCTGTATACTTATTATGCCTTGCTGAGGAAGGCATCAACTGATAAACTGGGTAAATTACATATTATTCATTTCTGCGAAGACATTAAGCCAGTTCTTTCACCACTGGTCAAGTTTCTTAATGTTTGTCCCTGTCTTTCCTCTGACCATTTCTTACCTTTTTTCTTTGAAATGACATTTCCATTTATTCCTTCCTATGTGAAAGACTTGCTAGTTAACTAAATTGATTGTAGGGATGGAAATGCTACTTAGAGGAGTAATTTAGTATGATTGGCTTCTGTGGACTATACACTGACAATAAACCCCACTTTTTCCATCTGAGCTATACTGTGGAACAAAAAGTGATACCACTGTTTGTTGCTGCTGCTGACATAGGTTGCTGCCGTTTTCCTTTATGTGAAGGGGTTCATGGTTTCTTGAGATTCATAACGCTAGAACCTATCAGTTGGGTTTATGCTGTCTTGAGTAGGTCATTGCTGGCAAGCAAATGCAAGGTAGCAAACTGGAATAAATGCCACATTTGGAACTTTAGATGGACTAGAATGTCAGGGGTTTTAGAGCGGTTTGCAGGGAAAGGTTTCTTTGTTTTGTTTTTGTTTTTGCCATTATTTTGCTTTCCATTTTACCCTTGATCCCTCTTTCCCTGTACCCCCGCCTCCCTTTCATCCTTTTTGTCTGTGTTTTTTTTTTTTGTTTTGTTATTTGCCTTTTCTCCTTTCTTCCTTTCCTTGCTTTCCTTCTATTACCTCCCCTTGCCTCAGCCTTTTAAGACTGGCCGTCATCAGGAGCCGCCATTGCTAATGGGAGTGTACCAGATCCCTCAGCAATATTGGGGGCAAAAGAAAAGTAGTGAATGAAAGGGGTGGCCTTTCAAAAAATAACAGGAAAATACCCAATCCCACCTAGGAAAATACCTAATCCTACCATTTCTCCAGTAACGATTGAAGCTCAATCCTATGAGTTCTCTCACTAACAGACATTCTGCAGGAGTTCTGTTTTGCACAACTTCTGAAAAAGCTAAATGAATGGAAAGGAGATGTAAATTTCTCTCTTTCAAAATTGTTTTTTGAGACTCTGCTTTTACAGAGTTCCTGAGTAAACAGCAGAAGAACAAGCTACAGCCTCAACCATATCTCAAGGACAGAGGCACATCTCCTGTGATAATCCCTTTTCCAAGGAAAGGCAGGAAACCAAGTCTTGGACTTTGACATCCTTGCAGTTTTTGTTATCTACCTGCTGCCACTTTTTTATCAACTGACAGCCATTGCTATTTTTTTTCTCTGTTCATCCCCCTTAAAATCAGTGAGCCACTTGGCCTCGCTGCTGGCAGCCCCTTCTTCTTTGGGATGCCAGGCCATCTCCTTGCTCTCTTCCCCCCCACCCTTCCCTGCTTTCCCTTCTCTCTTTCTCTTGCTCTCTCTCTCTCTCTCTCTCTCTCTCTCTCTCTCATTCTCTCTATCCTACTGAGAATATAAAATAAAGTTTTTTACTTTTATATCTTAATTTCTGTGTGAGAAGTCTTTCTCCGCCTGTGCCAAGAGCACCTACTAAGCTTTCCACCCTAACAGAGAACATTGTTGTGCAGAGTATTAGTCCATGTTTCTGGTCAGGTGTTGGCTGTGAAATCACGGCTGTTGGCATGGCTCCTATAGCCTGGTATGGTGCACCCACCGAGGCTGTCTTGCCCTGTGGAATGAGCACAGTCTTGGTGTGAGGTTGGGCTGGGCCCAATGGGCCTGGTGTCTCTGTGGGAGCCTGGTCTAGCTTTCCACCAGAGGTGGGCCTCTTGTTTCCCCCAAACCCTACACACTCTTCATTACTTGTGTTTTCTGCATTTGCAAACTCCAAAGAAATGGAATTTAGTTTTTTCATCTAGCTAACATGCTCAAGTTCTGTTCTTTTAATGGGTACCCGGAAGTGCATCTCCTTATTTTTGGCCCTCCTCTAAAGCCTCTGCTTATTTTCTACTTTAGATTTTTAATGTCTGACTCAGCTTGGTATTGAGGATCTTTTTTTTTTTTTTTTTTTTGAGACAGAGTCTCACTCACTTGCCTGGGGCGAGTGCTGTGGCGTCAGCTTAGCTCACAGCAACCGGTACTGAGGATCTTTAAGAGTTTTCTGTTATAGTACTTTGATATTGTGAAATATATATTTGGTCTTCGACCCTATTTCCTGGCATACAACTCCTAAAATCCTTAGAAACACCAAGAGTGATGTCCTTTTGTATGCTAATGAGTTGACTGGTGTCTGGCAGCCCCCAGGTATAATAGTTTCAGGATGGTTGGTTGCTGGTCACCAGAAAGAACAAGACAGGATTGGAGGGTTGGGACTTTCAGTCTACATCAGCCTCCTGGGAGGGAAGAGGGGCTGAAGGTTAAGTTGATCACCAGTGGCCATCGGAGAGTTTCCGGATAGCTGAACATGTGGAGGCTGACAAGAAGGTGAACAAGAACTCATTTACATGCCAAGAGGGTAGTGCACCCCAATTCCACGGGGACAGAAGCTCCTGCTCTTAGAACCCTTCCAGACCTTGCCCTATGTATCTTTTCATCTGGCTGTTTATTCGTAGCCTTTGTAGTAAACTGGTAAACATAAATAAGTGTTTCCCTGAGTTCTGTGATTTGCTCCAGAAAATTAAACCCAAAGAGAAAGTCTTGGAAACCTCAACTTGAAGCTAATCCATTAGACCTTCTGGAGGCCTAGACTTGTGCCCGGTGGGAAGGAGGGAGCAGTCTTATGGGACTGAGCCCTCAACCTGTGGTTTCTGAGGCCATCTCTAGGTAGATAGCATCACAATTGAATTGAATTGAATTGGAGGACACCTAACTGGTGTCTGCTGCAGAATCGATTGCTTGCTTGGTGTGTGGGGAAAAACCCCCACACATTGGTTACAGAAGTCTTCTGTGTTGATTGTTATTGTGTTATGAGAGCACAAGAAAAACACAGTTTGAGTTGGTTTTTTTCTCACAAATACATAGTAAACCGAGGTTTTGGGTGAGACTGTTACAATTTATTTATTATTAGTGGATTGATTATACATTAAAGTCAAATCCTTAGAGGGCAGAATGGGAAAGAAATTGACCAAGGAAAAGGAGACATTTGCTTTTGTTTCTCATGTGTTTTAGGAATGAAGTTGCAAATTAATCTGCCTTCTAACCTCTTTACCATTTTGTTAACTATTCATCCTACCATCTCTCCCTTTGATGGTGGTGGGGGTGTTACGGAATGAGTATATTTTGGAGCAGCAAATATATTGCAGAGCTCTTCAGGCATCTAAGCTTTTCACTGGGGGTTAGGAAGAAAAGGAGCCACTGATCTCATCTCTATATTTTGTGTTAACTTTCTAGCTCAGCTTGGTTTTAATTTCCTTCTCCATTCCTCTCCTGCCCTGGACACCTTTGGAAACCAGAAAAGAACTTTTGGTCAGTGATTCTAAAGTGTGGTGCTCAGACCAGCAGTGTCAGCATCACCTGGGAACTTGTTAGAAATGCAGATTCTCAGGGGTAGGTCGAGATTTGTGTTTTAACAAGTACTCTGTTTTGAGATCCACTGGATTAAGTGATTACAGAAGTCTAGTGTAGATAAACCCTGCTTTTCTGGGCATTGCTGCTGACTTTTAAGCTCAGTCCACCTGTGAACTAATACTGACTTTTCACTAAACAAACTGAAGCACCAGCCTGCAAAGCTGTGTGTTTGTCTTTTAAGTGTTTGAGTCTGTAAAGAATTTGTAACCACCTTTGTTTGTATCTTTGCTTTATTAAGGATATAGTGGTCAATACAATATATGTTTAAAACTTATATATATATATACTAAAAATCTTGTGGTTTATAATGTGTCATTACAGTTTTTTTTCACCAAAGAGGTATTGAATCTAACATTGAGGCTGTAACTCAAAATACATTGCCTAAAAAGCAGTCAGAGCCCAGAGGAGAATGGAGAAGAGAGGGAGACTTGGGAAAGGGAAGTGGGGGGGATTAATAATCCCATCTTGGTTAATCATTATTATCCTTTCTGATTGCCGTGAGTGGATGTGCTGTTGCTTCTGCAAATGTTAATAATTCATGGACGGACTATGCCAAAAGAGGCCTTAAATCTGGTCTCTCAGCAGATTAAATACACCGTCTGCCATCAGTAGGAGCCAGGAGAGATGAAAGATGGACTTGTTGTTTTTATTCATTAACCTCATTTCTCTGCCTTTCTCCCCAGCTCCTGTCATTCTCATTTTGTTTAAACCTTTTCATTTGCTTCTGTCCATCCCTCCTCCTGCCCCCCATTAAATGAGTGCTGGGGATCTTGGGTCTACTGCTAATGACATTAGATTTTACTTTTCCTTAGCTGCTAGTAACAACAGATGTCATGGGAGAAAGCAGAGAGGCAGAATAAGTATTTCCTTGGAAATGTCTAAATCAGTCTGCATATTTGAAAAATGTATTAAAATGTGCAGCCTGTGTTTTAGAAATCATTTGAAATGGCTTCTCTTTGCTTTGAAGAGTAATCCTATTGTATAGACAGTTGAAGATACATGTAGTGTTCTTACTTCATCCCCGTCTGGTGGTATTTTCCCATTTCACAGGTAAGGAAACTGAGGCATGAGGTGAATGACTTGCGTTCGGTTACCTAAAACCCAGTTGTTCTGACTCCAACTTCAGTATGCTTTCCACTAGACTTAATCACTTTTTGATTTTAGAAGTCGCATGTGGGTAGCCTTATCACCAGATGAAGCTCTAATATAGGTAGCTTCCCAGGAACACTTCACCAGATTAAATTCTAAATGATAATTTGCCAGGAAGCACCATAGTTGGAAAGGCTGTTGACAGTCTGTACTTGTGTAGACATTTCTAGAACTTCCAAATAACAACCATCAGCAATTTATAGGTTAATCCATTATGTTGAGCACTTAACACTGTGCATGATACTTTGTAAAGCACCCTAAGTGGATACGGTATAGTCCCCCTCCTCATTATAGTTTTAGCGTTTTAGGTTTTCCCGAGGGGATTTGGCTACTTGAAATGCCCCAGTATTGACCTAAGGATATGAGATAGCAAAGTAGTAGAAATGGAAACGTTTTGGTCTCCTCAGTAGTTTGCTGGAGGACATAGTGTTAAGAAGCATGTTAATAAAACTGGACTACTGTTCTTAAAACCATTTGCACCGTGTCCCTACTGGAAGGCTGTCAGAGAGAACAACAGTGTGGGGAAGCAGATTTTAAAATCAGCCTATTTTTCCAAAAAGATGTTTTAGAATTGCAGATCCTCGTGTCCCTATTTTAGAGATGAGAAGGGTGCAGTACGAAAATCTGACACAGTATTTTATAGGGCAGCGTAAATTCCTGTGGCCTGGACGTGGCAGCCCTCCCTTGCTGCGGCCGTCTGCCCTGACCTGAAGTGGCGGGTGAGGAAAGGCAGTCAGCTCTCCTACCCCTGCATGCAGAACTGGCATCCCACAGGTCATCACCATGTTTCCTATTTCAAATTCATTTTGCCGTTATTTCTCATAACCTTTACCCTGGTTATTTTCTTTTACAGTTTTTTTCCTTAAGGTTTGCATTCTTGAATATAATTTTATTACCTCTTGGTGCCACATTTTATTTATCACTTTAAGGAATGTCATAGTCAATTTTATAATAGGGATTAATGAGAAAATAGGAGCCTGCCTACAAGTTTCCTTTGCAGAAAAATTTCAGGAACCTGTGTGTTTTGTGTGTCAGTGAGTGTGAAATTCTGATCTGGTAATGAAATAAAGTTGTTTTTCCCTCGTTTAAATTGTCAAGGGTTGGATAATTTTAGTAATCCTTTTCTTTCTTTTGAGGAGTCTTTTATTTTGTATTTTTTTTTCCAGCATTTGGCCTCATCACTGTTTTCCACATAATAGCAGAAATAATAAATATGTACAGCAAAAAAATTACATAAAATTAAGGTTTTAGTGTCGTTTCCCTGACATAATAGTAATATTAATAAGCAAATCCAAATCTGAATATCTGGATTTATAAAAGAAATCTTAGGGAGATATTTAGTTTTAGTATTCCTCCAAATAACAGCCTCCCTACTGAATTTAAATAGAATTTGTTTAAAAGAATTCTATTTACAATCAACCTGGCAAGAAATACATCTGTTGTGTAAAGTACATTGGTAACAAGAATTAACAAGCTAGAAGCCATTTTTTTGCAACCACTTTCATCCCCCATGTGATGACTTAAAATTCTATGGAATCTGGGGCTTAAACATGTACCCAAGAAGTTTTTCTTCATACTGTTTGTCCTATAGTTCTGTCCAAAGAGCTCTCTCTGTAAGGAACAAGAAAGCCAGGCCCTAAAGCCAGGACCTAGGCCAGGTCACTGTGCGACCTCAGCCAGAACTTGAATTTCTCTGTGCCACAAGGGAAATGAATTGCCCCTGAAATTTTATGGCGGTGAATCTGATGAGTCTTCATATACTTTATGGTTTTATTGTGATAGAACTTCACATATTCTACAAGTTCTTGCCAAAAGACTCATTTGTTCCCTCTGTCTAAATACGAAGGCTTGATAGATACTATGAGTATGGGTGTGTCTGTAACAGACAGACTGACTGACTGACAGGAAAAGAGCTGTCCTGTTTTTCAGTTTTGTAAACCTGGGAGGCTGCTTAAAAAATGGCAGTGAATTGCCCCGGAGCAGTATTTGAGGAGCATACTTCTTTTTCCCATTTTAGCTCACTCTCATTAGTAACTGCTTTTACTGAGCAACTACTTCTTGAAAACACATTTGAAGTGGAAATCTTACTTCTGAAATTACTTTCACCCAGGTGCACTAAGTTTCCTGCCCACTTATTATAGTCATATCCAAGGCAGAACCAGCACTCTGGGGCAGCAGGAACTAACTCATCAGCTTCTGGAGATAGGGAGAGCTTTCTTTTCCCTGTTTCTTGACCTCCCTGAGCAGACTGATTTGTGTATGAGCAAGAGAGAATAAACCCTATTTTTTTTTTTTTACTACTAAATCAAGACATGCAGAAATCATCTCTCTCTCTCTCTCTCTCTCTCTCTCTCTCTCTCTCTCTCTCTCTCTCTCTCTCTCTTTCTTTCTTTCTTTCTTTCTTTCTCGGTCTCTCTCTTTTTTATTGACTGCCTAAATCTGTCATTTTCCTCACTTAAAATGATACTCAGGATGAAATGTCTGCAATAAATTAGCAGACTGCTTTTTCATCCTCAGCTGATTTGTAAGGACAAATGAGCTGTGAATGTCACACCACTGACTTTGGGTCAGGACCATCTCATTTTCCCTGAACCTCCTTGGCTCTAGATGCATATGAGAAGGAAGCTGGCTTTGGGAATTGAATACTGTTGATAATGATGCTTAGTCACAAAGAAGAGTTTGATGCCTCTGCAAGTTGGCCAAGAACCACCTCAGCATCTCACTACCTAAGGCTGGAATTATCTCAGGGAACTGAAGAGATTTGAAAGAACAAACAACAAATAAAAGTAATACTTAGCTCCCCTTTAAGTAACTACTTACAGCTACCTGAGTGGGGACTAGTGAAAGCTAATAAAAATCAATGAAATGGTTTTGTCGAGTGCCCATTAAGAATAGCATTATGATAGGAACAGAAGATAATTAGAATAAATATAAATTCTGGATAGTGCCCTCTGGAAGCTCCTTGTCCTTCTACCTGGAGAGCCAACACTAACGTTCCTCCAACAGGATCAAACTGTCCAAAGGCAAATCTGAATGGGAGTGACATGGGATTCTAAATGCCCTGGGAGCTCAGAGGAGAGGAAGTGGGTAGTGATGAGTGAATTCTGGAGTAGTTGGGGAGGACTCCCTAGAACAGATGGGAACCAAGAGGGCCTTGAAAGATGAAATGGGTTTAGCGTGCAGGAAGTGAGAGGAGTCATAACCTGACTAAAGTCAGGGAGGTGAGAGCAGAAGTTATGTACTAAGAAGTAAAATCTGTCAGGGAGGAGGGATCAGATATGGAGGGAGTGACTGCTAGGCAATGGAGTGTAGGTGGTAGGTGCTGTTGAAAGTTTTGGAGTAGGTAAGTGTCGAGAAGAAAGGAGGGAGAGCATGGCGATGCTTACCAAAGTTGGCTTGGCCAGTGGAAGGATAACTGCCGAGGTGTTGTTCAGAGGCAATTATAACGATCCAGCCATGAGGTGACAACAGCCAGGACCAGGGTGTCGGCCAAGAAAACGGAGAGGAGAAAGATGTGTGAAAGACATTTGGAATAAAACAGCTGCTACACTTGGTGCCTGATGGGCTTAAGAAAGATGTTCAGAAATTACACAAGGTTTGGAACACGAAGGATTGGTGCCTTTGGTTGAGGCTGAGAACGTGGGAAGATTAACTAGATTGAGAGCTGAGATTTCATTCCAGTTTTTGATGTTCTGGCAAGCCATCACTGTGGAAATGCCCCCGAAGCATTTAGAGACAGGGTAAGAAACACTGCTCAGAAAATAGCTCCAGACAGAATTTTCAAGAGCCACTGGCCTGGAGGGAAGAGTTGTGGCAGTGAAAATGATTGTACAGTAGGAGAAATGGGTAGCCTGAGGCCAAGGGACCAGGTCTCAGTGAGGAGAAGGAGCCAGGAGGAGGTTGGGAGTGGTGGGCTGGGAGGGGAACCAGTATCCAGCTATTCCTCAGAAAGCTGAGGGGTTGTCGGTTGGGGGAGTAAATTGCTCAGCCTCACCTGACCTGTCATTCTTTACTCTTAAAAGCACTTACCCAGCCAGGCGTGGTGGCTCACGCCTGCAATCCTAGCACTCTGGGAGGCTGAGGCGGGCGGATCGTTCTGAGCTCAGGAGTTCGAGACCAGCCTGAGCAAGAGCGAGACCCCGTCTCTACCAAAAATACAAATAAATTAACTGGACAGCTAAAAAAATATATATAGAAAAAAAATTAGCCGGGCATGGTGACGCATGCCTGTAGTCCCAGCTACTCGGGAGGCTGAGGCAGGAGGATCGCTTGAGCCCAGGAGTTTGAGGTTGCTGTGAGCTAGGCTGATGCCATGGCACTCACTCTAGCCAGGGCAACAGAGTGAGACTCTGTCTCAACAAAAAAAAAAAAAAAAAAAGTACTTACCCACCAGTAATATTACTTGATCTTCCCAGCAGCCTGGTGAACCTGTCAGAAGACAGAACAGAGCCCACCAGGGATCTATAAAAGTTTGATTTCTGGGTAGAGTCCTGCATATGGGCAGTGTACCGTGGAGCATTGCAGTTGTTCACTTGAATATAGTTTTACCTGGCAATTGTTAAAATTCTACTTGAGTCAGAATTTCAATAGCTTCCTTTTTGTATTCTATAATCTCTGCATATGTGTAAGTGAGCCCACTTTTATCCCTTATATTAGTAAATACTGGGCCCATGAATTTTCTACTCTTTTGTCTTAGCTTTAGTTTTTCTCCTAGGGTATAAAGCCAAAACACAAAATTAAACAATGAATTCCTAAATAGACATTTAGGAATAGATCACTTTATGTTCAGTTAGTGACTAACAAGTAGAAAAGCATCTCCTTTGTAAGGTGGCCCTTTCTAGTGTTTTTATGACCTCCACACACATAGTCAGACATCTGGGGGCCAAAGGGAGGTTAGTTAACACTTTTTGGTACCCTCTGCTATGAGGTGCTTTGTAGCCAGAAAATTCTACAACTCCAAGCCAACATCTCTGGTTTCCTTGGGACACTCATTGATAGAGGGAGAAGGGTCTGAGCTGGCTTAGGACTTATTCTAGTATAAGGAAATATCCTTTTAATTTATTCGTTGACAGTACTAAAGAGAAAAAATGTCTTAACAGTGACTTGACAATGTGTTTTTTTTTGTTTTTTAGTAAATAGAGTTTTCTCACTCTCCTGTAGTGAACCTCAGATATATCCCTTGGGAACAGGTTTTACATGCGTGAAATGGTTTGACTTTAACCACACTTGGGTCTTTGGGCTCTTTTCATCCCCAGGCGGAGACTCCTATTGCTGCATATCCTCTATGCTCCAGTACAGTATTTATTTGATTAGAAACAAAAGAATTTGCTGCTTGCACTGGTTCGGAGAGAGGTCCCCCAGGATTATCTTTGTTCAGTAATTGGAGCATAAGCTGAGCCTGGTTAATTTCAAAGCTTACCCCCAACACACGTGTTCCCTTCCTCCTTGTGCAGTTTCTGAGCTGTTAGTGGTACCTTGTATTGGGTCTGGAACAAAAAAAGCTTGAATTGTTGAATGTTAGCTGCAACTACTGTGACATCTGCTATGGCACCAAATAGCACTGTTGGTACAGTTAATTTTAAGTTAGGGTAAGAAAGAAAACTAGAAAGCTCTTCAGCTTTACAGCACTTGTTAACACATGCACCTCCAAATTATGCATTTGGTGCTATCACAATGAATAACACAAAGGAAATCGTGAGTTGATTTTTATGTTAGTAACATAAGTTCTTTCATTGTTATTCACTGTTTAGATACCAGTGTGTCCCTATGTTCATTCTTTTTAGTTTAGTTGGGTTTTTTGTTTGTTTTTGTAAGACAAAAATATCTGAAACATCTCAACTCTGGGTATTTATTTAATTGGCAAAAGTTCTGATGTAAGAAATACAAGTGAATTATATTAGTTCTTTTAAAGCAACAAAGTCTGTAACTTGGTTTTGCTTCTTAAAATACAGAAATGATGATGGTAGATGAGTAAGAACCTTTAAATAGCCAAATTTTATATGCAAAATAGCCAAGTTAATATTTGTATAGAAATACATTATGAAATTGGCAAATATTTAGTGTCTTTCCGGTTCTGCAGTGTAGGTGTTGGTTTTGCAACCAACAGATTGCAGTCTTTGGGTTTATGGTTTTTGTTTTTGAAGATGGAATGGTCTTTTGCTCTAGTTTTCTTTTGCAATATGCACCATAATGATGGCCCACTGCCTGACTGGCCTGACTTTAATCATCTGGTGCCCGGATCTAAGCTTGGTTTCATCTTTGCTTTTTTACAGGCTTTCCTGTAATTGCATAGTTGTTTGCTGCATTGAATTTCCTTCTGTGAAATGAAAAACACATGTTAGTATTTTAATGTAGTCTTTAATTTTCAGGTTATACATTACAACATGGAGAAAAAATCCCTTTCTGAGGAGCGCTTTTAAAAGCCATTGCAGTATAATGGGAATATTCATTACTTACACATCATATATTTTTCCTAAATGTTGTACAAAGAAGTGACAGTTCAGCTGAGCATATGTTAATAAAAGGTCTGCATTTTCCTGTGTCACTGACAGTTTCATTGGCTGTATATTCCTGAAATGAAAATAACCTCTGTTCTGTTCAAAGCTATAATTAATCTGAATAGTTACTTAAACAGTATCAAAATCTTTTAACTACTAAGAGGCCAAACATTTATGATGGCGAATTTACTGTTCTTTTGAAGGACAGTACAATTGACAAGGGCACAATGGTCTGAGACGCTTCTGTATGTTGGAGCTACACATTCTGTAGACTAAAATGGCAGAATCTGTCTGCTGCTGTATAAAATCTTTTAACTACCATTTATTTTAGCATCATGGCATGTGCAAATTCCTGCTGCTCAGTTAAGAGACCAGCTTCACAACTGGTGTTACAATCTGTGGCCACAGCACTGCATCACAATGCAGCAAATGCATTTTCTACATTAACCAGACATGACAGCTGAAGCAATTATTAACCATGCAAGATGTCGGAAGTCATCAAAAATTCACATCAGAGTAATTGCAGTGGCTTGGGTCGGGGGAAGGAAAAGTATCATAGCATTCCTTGCCTACATGTTGTCTCTCCCCCTCTTAAATCCTGACTTGGTACAGTCCGTTAACAATAAAATACCCTTCTGTAACCTATAAACTGTTACTCCCATCAGTTTGTGCTTTAAACTGACGGCTGACTTCTCTGAATTTGTGTAGAGCGCAACGGATGGTGATGCTCTGTTCCCGGGGGCTGCAGTGCACCCTTTTTAAGGGGACCCTGCAATCTCATTGTCTAATTGGACTCTTTAGTGCTTCAGTCATCTCAGCACTTGCAGAGGGGTCGTTCTTTTCCTTTTTCTTCTTTCTGTCTCTTTCTCCTCTCTCCTCTCTCTCTTCCTCTCCCTCCTCCACCCCCAACCCTCAATTCAGGCAGTTTGGGGTGGGAAAAACTTGAGCACTGGTTCCACTGAGCTCATCCCACATGGAAGGTATGGAAGAGCTGCAGGAACCGACAGCATCCACCGTTCTGTAACTCCTTAAATTTGAGAGCTGCAGGTAGGATTGCCTATGTTTTGTGAAGAAATTAAGATAAATGTACCTGGTATATAGAGTGACAGCATGTTGTACCTCTGAAAGACAAAGTCTTGATTCGTTTAAAAATTTGAGATAAATTCAGAAGCAGTTAACTCATTTGATAGAAGAAGTACTTGATTCTTCTGAGAATTGTTCAGATTTGTGCCTTGGCATTCTAATATTTTTCTTTAAAAAAACATTTCTTGGGTGGGGCAGAGAGGTATTTGCTTAAAGATTTAAATAGTTGGTTCTTTAGGATTTTTGCAGACTTCAAGTAGCAAGTAGTGTGGGTTTTCTTTAGGATTTTTAAAAGAGATACATGTGAAGTGCACAATTCTTGTATGAGGTAAAATATGAACATAGAATTTCTTTTCTTTGCTAAAAACCAGGTCCTTTGGTATTGTAGGTGAGTGTGTGTGTGTGTGTGTGTGTGTGTGTGTGTGTGTGTGTGTGTGTAGGGTGCCTTACCAAGGAATTAAGTCATTTATATTTGGTGATTAGTAATTAGAGATTTTTGCAGTTATCTCACAGGAAATGTTTTAGCATAATGCTTTAAATGAGAAGAATTAAATAGTAATACCAAAGATGGGGATTCTTAAGTATTATCAAATATTGGCAATTTGAATTAAGATAGTTACTTTTTGCTTCTTAAATTCAACCTCAAAAGATTATGATGTGAGTCCTTTAAGTATATTTCAGATTTTTGGCATAGAGCATGTGATTTGTATAAGTGAAATGAAAACTTCTTAAGTCATGTAAGCATTATCTGGAAGGTAATAAAATTATATAAGTGTTGCCTAGAATACCTTTAATGCCTTGATTAATACCAGATATGAAATGCTTTTAACTCAGCATTAAAAAGCAGCTTGTTTGTTGTCTTGTCTTAAAAAGAACAACAGAATTATCCCAAGGAATGTATTTGTATTGTGGGACCTGTAGGGTCTGGACCTCTTTCTGAAGCACAGACTTGGAAATTGCTCACCTAGTTGAAGGATTTAGTTCCCTTCGGAGGTGTGGGACTTTCTTTACTCTTAACAATAGGAAGGCTTGAGGAGCTGCCAAGTGGGGAATAGAGGAGAGCTGCTGGGGAAGGGAGACGAACTGTTGAGAATTTGGCTCCTCTAGGCTCTGGAGGTTTGGATTTCCCCATGAGTAAGATTCCTTTAAAACTCTGACCCGGTGCAGCATTGCAAAGAATTGATTTCTGAGATGAGACAATGAGCTGTGGTTTGCATTTTGTAAAGATGGAGGAAACCTCTAACACTGACCCTGTACTGGAGATGACTCAATTATCCGTGCCTTGGTACAGTTGCAAATTATTTTCCTTTGTCTGAAGTGGGTGGATGCCAGCGCCTTCATCAGAGCTCCTTAATTTAATGTATGGAAAATGTCTCAGCCACCATTTTTAACAATTAGCTGTATCATGGTCAAGGTGAGCTGGGTTCTGAAGGCAACAGCAGGGCCATTCCATTTACGTTAGTTCCTATGGCACAGGAGCTTTGTTACTGTAAAACTAAGAAAATAAATTTGCACACTGTATAGAAGAGTTCTCCAGGAGGGTGGAGAACATTCCCAGAAAGAAAATGGAATCCTTTTGTCTACAGTAAGTATTTCTCATACTCATATAGCGGTGACAGGTTGAAAATTTGTCTTTGGTTGAATGGGCAAAATAGACTTTTAAATGAACGCTGCAAACGTGAAAGGTATGACACGGAGGTTCGTGGATGTATTTTTTTATGTATGTGTTAAAAACCAGGTGTGATATATAATACTTGAAATATAGGTTTTATGAATGATTTTAGCACATGATTTTAATTAATTATTCGTTAGTAATTTAAGTTAATGAGAAGTGTGAATTTATCACTAGTCACGTATGGAAATGACACTTGAGAGAAAAAAAAAATCTGAATATGGTAAATTTAAAAGAGTTCAGGCTTCTTTTCACTTTTAAGAACAGCGTGTTTTCCATTCCTGAAAAGAATTGCTGGATTTTAGTGTCTTATTTTTTTAAGAAAATGTTTCCATGTCAATAACCTATAATAGCTGATTAAAATACATAAGAAAAAATGTTTTGACAAAACAAGATTGTGTCCTGCAAGATCAATAGAGTGAGGCTTTCACTCTCACTCATGGGGACAATTTTTAGTGCCTTCTGCTTAATTAATAGTTGTGACTTCAGAGCTACTTGTGTAAAACTGTTTTTTGTAATTATAAGCTTATAAATCTTGATTCTTAAAATTAATTGGATTTGACCTGGCTTATTTCTTTGTTCCTTTATGCTCTTAGTAAGAGGAAACAAGTGGATTTTAACTTTGATTTGTGTGTCTCTTTCAAAGGCTGAAGAATTTTTGTCTTTTAAACCCAGAAGAATTTATAGTGAAAGTATTTTACAGTAAACTATACCATGAAGTATTTGCTAGAATGCTTTAGTAGCTGCTTCAGGAGTTGAGTCTTCACAGAACTGGGTATCCGAGAATCCTTTTAACTTGATACCAGATTTATAAAGCCAGCTGTTCTTCTGGATCTTGTTGCACTAACTGCTATTCATCCGAGTCACTGAATGCTGTTTTCTCTAATTAATGTATGTTTGAAACTAGGGAGAGAACAGTTTTCTTCACATCAACCTTTTCGTTGACATAGGAAGGTTCAGTTGTTGTAAGCCCCGGTTAGAATCCTGTAAAGATTCCATAAATCTGTGGTACAAATTTTAACTTGAGCATGAGAGCCTAGATCCCAACATAATTTTTTAATCCTGAGAGTGGTGACATTTAATATATTAATTGTTTAGATATATGGTAGAATGCAAAGGGATTCTTTTCCCTTGATTTTTATAAGGCTTGCACCTTGAAATGAAGAGTTTTAGGGCAGCAAGTTAGAGCTCCATTTTAACTGCAGCTTTGCTTGTGTAAAATGTTTGGATGGCATGGGGGAGGTGTCTCAAAGCCTTTCATTGAAATTTTTAAAGTAAAATTTGAAGATCCTGGTCTTATTTCTTTTTGCTGGCTTTATGATAAAGCTGTGTATTAAGTGCTCTGAGGAGGTGGCAGACACCCAGTTTCTTCCTATTTTCTTTGCCTCCACCATGGTCTACTCAAGTTTGGCTGCTGGGAAGAGGCTCTCATTTCTAGTACTTGTAGGGGATTCCTGAATCTCTTCAATCTGGAAGCTCTTCAGTTTTCTCATGAAAATTTAGCCTGGCTGGTAGTATATAGTCAGGAGTTGGTTCTTTTTGTCACAAAAAATGTATTCGTATCAAACCTTTGACTGCTCTGGCAGCCCCATAATGTAGATAAGAAGGCATGTCAGCCAGCCCGCTGGGAAACAGTCCGTGGCACTAAGATGGCAGTGAGGAAGGAGTAAAATGGCGTCACCAGGAGCACTGTGATAAGAGGTGGACCGCACGAGTTATTTTCCTTTAATCAAGTTCAAAGACAGCTTTAGCACTGCCTTGCCAATTTACAGCTACTTTTTATTGTTACAAGATAGAAATTTTGAGATTTTTCCTAAAGACTTAATTAGCACTTATATCTAAATGGCTTCAAATACTAGTTTTAAGAAATCGATGGCAAATGTGGTTAAAATAAAATATTTTAAATTTTATTTAAAATACAATTATCTATTTTAAAAATATTTTGTATTAATACTGCTGAAATTCCTTGCTTTGTGCTTTCTTTTTCTTTTTTAGTATAGAAACTTACTCCTTCCAGTGTAGGATGGATTTTTAGAAAACAAAGGACAGTATGCTTCTCTTTTATGGCAAGGTGAAACTAGCATTCCTGTGGAAAATATGTTATTTGTCTCTGGTTTTCATTCTAGTTTTTTGTGGGGTTTGGTTATTTTTATGTATAAAATATATGTCAGCTGCCTTCAGTAACAGAGCTTATTTCTTTTGCGGTTCAAGGTATGGATTATTTTGCAAATGTATTATAGTCATAGTGGCAGTGACAATGCTAATTTTTCACCTATTCTCACATTTTGTGAAGTTGGAATTTCTGGAGCTGGCCTTAGAGTCTGTGTAGTGCGATCTGTTCATCTTACAGTTAAGTAAAGCGAGGTTTACTGCAGTTAAATAACTTTTCTCAAGGTCATACATCTGGAAAGCAGTTGGGTTTTGCCCCTAAATCCGGACACCTGACACCTAATCTGTGCTGTGCTGTGCTGTGCCTCTCTGTCTGCATCTGACTCCATTTCTTTCTCTTTGCGGGCTTGCTGGTGACTGATTGATCTAACGGATTGAGCTTTCAGCAAAGTCTGTCTTTGCCGTAGCAACCTCTCTCACAGAGATGTTCCTTTTATAAGCTGTGTCAGAAATGACTTACTAAGCTGTGCTTGGAGTCTTCCTGGGCCCATGTGGAAGATGATAAGCATTTATAAATTTATCATTTATAAAAAAACATTTAAAAATAAGATTTATCCTGCAAGTTGAGCTTTTAGGTCCATCGTGTTGGCTTGGTCTAAAGGGTGAAGTACCCATCTCCTGGGATGGACAAAGTCGTCACATTCAGTCTCTGTGACCTGGGTTGGAGCTGGTTGAGGGGTCCTGAAGTGCAGAGCCCAGTAAGAATGGACAGGGTGAAAGGTTTTAGCTCCCTGTCAGTTTCAGGAAATTCGTATTTGAAAAATGGTCTTGCCCTCTCTCCTTCTGTTGCTTGTATCTGCCACTCCAGCTAAGTAATGTTTCATGTTTTCTGTACCTATGGTGACAGTGGTGAGTGGTACATTCTACAGTATTCCTCAGCTCTGACAGGGTAAAGTCACAATGTTTCCAAACTTAATTAAGGTTTTAGAGAGTGTGAAATTACATATACCATTAGCAAAGGAATGCCTTGACAAATTCGTTTAAGACTACATGAAGTTCCAAAAGGAAAGCTCTCTTTTTTCTGTTAGTAGTAATCTCCCAAACAAATACATTTTTCAGAAAAGAATTTCTGAATAAGAAGAAACTGCAGCAAAACCAGCACTCCCTTTCCTGTGACAGATCTGTGATGATTGGTGCTCCAGTCCCATCAGCATAAGCGTTGCTGCATAGCAGGAGGACCTGTGATTTTCGACTGCAGTGCAAATGACTGACACCGTGTACCAGCAGGGAATTAATGTGAGACGTAGTTCCCAAACATTGTCCTGACTAACAGCGCTCCTTGTGCTTGCTAAGTAGAAGTCTGAGGCTTAATCCTGAGCATTGTAGGAACCAGCCTGGCAAAAGCTGCTTGGCTCCCACCTGACTGACTCCGAGATGCACCCTCTGCTATCCTTTCCTGCTTGTGGCTCCCAAATCTTGCTTTTGTTTCCTTTTCCAAAGGGAACAAGGCACTAGATCTGACAAAGCTGGGGATCTCTGTGTGTATTTTTTTATAATATAGGATTGCTTTAGTGGGCTCTTTAGGGTGTGTTCCAGGGGCTGTGGGAAGGGATGCTGGCCATGATAAAGGCCATTATTGATGCATTCCCATTTTATACTGCAGTGCGGTTTTAGTACCCAAAGTTCTTTGGATGTGGACTGATCTATCTCCAAGATGGAAATCAGGTCTATAAAGACATACTGAGACATTTTTATCATCCCTTAATGTATTTTCCTTATCTTTCCATCACCTTAGAGTGACTATGGGATTAATGTTTTTTAGATTTATTCACCTTGGGGTGAGGAAAGGGTTCTCCTGCAGCTCTTTGAAGCCAGACATACTTCAGCACATGGTTAATATTGCATTTGCAGAGCTAGATTGAAGAAGTTTTCTCTTCAGAATCCTTCCCTTTCTTGTGTCTCCAAAGTTTAGCCCTAGCAAGTGTGCTGGGCATTTTGGGGTGGTTGGGGGAATGGGATAAAATGCTCAGAGTTGTCCTTGCTTTTTCTCTGGGGACCACCTCAGCAGTCTGAGAGGAGTTGCCGGGCCGCCCTTTCTCCCTCCCTGGATTTCTAGTGCTCCTGCTTTCCTCGTCCCCAGCAGAGGCCCCTCCACCACATCATGGCACACGCTGCTGCATCACGGTCCTTCTCACTGGGCTGTGAGTGCTGGCCGGCCTGTTTTTCTGGAAGTGGTGAGGTGGCCGTACTGAGCAAGTCACTCTCCCCAGCCCTCTCGGGAACAGCAAAGGAAAGTTGCTTATACAATCTCGAAAGGGTATCCGAAGGCTTTATTGGATTGCGGGGGCGGGGGTTGCTAAAAATCATTTATTTCTCCACTAGTGCCTCAGTGGCCATCATTTATTATTTTACTTATTTATATTATGCCCTTAATACTTGTTCCCACTCTGTACAAGTGTCCAGAGCCTTTCAGTAACTGAGCTGGACAGACTGTTTTCCTTCCCAGGATGGCCAGAGAGAGAAGTAGCTGATAACAGAAATGCCCCAGGGCCCCTCAAAGGGGCAGTACTGGCTTTGCAGCAGTAGCACAGAGATTTAAATGGCCCTCTCATGGCCCACACCTATAGTCCCAGCTGCTCGGGAGGCTGAGGCAGGAGGATTGCTTGAGCCCAGGAGTTTGAGGTTGCGGTGAGCTATGATGACACACTGTGCTCTACCCAGGGCAACAGAGTGAAACTCTGTCTCCAAAAACAAACAAAAAAAAATGGCCCTCCCGGGGATGAGGTCCTTAACCTTGGCCTTCCTCTCTAAGTGCAGCAACCCGGTGTGCCAGGCAGCCCCAGCTGGATGCCTGGGTGGTAGGAAGCAGTATCTGGTAGCTGTGTGCCTACACTGTGTTGACAAGGGAGGTGTGCCATGCATCTGTGCATCCCTCACTGACCTACCAAAGGAGGGGCACGTCCTCATTCTCGCAGATGACTTTCTCTTTAGCTTTCCCTTCTGGATCATGGTGAGTCCCACCTCTTACTTTATTTTTTTATCCAATGCTGAAATCTTTGAAGTTGGGCTTTTGTTATATGGTGATTTTTTTTCTTTTTTGTAGGGGGTGCCTAGTAGGGGGATCCATAAAAGGCAATTAGGTAGGCTTGTATTAGTGGCTCTCTCAAAGGCCTGTGGCTTTCGCAAAAGGCAAAGGTGCAGATGGACTTATTTCACAGCTGTATTGGCACGCCCTTGAAGAGACCGAGCATGCCAGTATACTTAGGTAAAAATGTTGCCTGTAAAACCTTTGCTGGTCCAAGAAGAGGCACTGCCCCATGCCATGTATTCTTGAGTTTTGAACCTCCTGTGCACATTGAGTTCTCTTCCACCTGTGAGAATTTATAGACCATCCTAAAAACCAATTTGATTCATGGGGGCAAGTAATTTGTTTTGCCCTAATGGACTCAAATCTATCACATAACTGCGTGACCCTTTTTTTTAGCCCAATAGCAGAAACCATGTACAAAATGGGACCCAGCAGTCTGACAGTGACAGATGGCCTGGTGCCCGCTCAGTGCCATGTTATATCGCCAAGGTCTGCCACCTGTGGCTCCAGAGATGCCCGCAGCACCGATGGATCTGCTCAGCCGGCAAATGGTGGAACTCCAGTCACTCTTGCAGCGTCTGCTGCCACCTGCTGAATGAGAGCGGCTAGGCTTTTGCATAAATGCATAGTGAGAAATCATTTAACAGCATTAAAAACATATTACAGTTGGCAAATGTCAGCTCTGCCCGCTTAGCACTACTTTCTGCAGGGGTATTTTTGAAGTTATATATGCAATCTGTGAACAAATGATTTAAAGTATTAAAATTTTTGTAGAAAACAAGCAGTGGGACTTGTTGGGGAATAAACCCTGGACTTGCTATTCAGTCTCTAGTTCTTATGGAAGGAAATTCAGTCTCTCATGGGCCTTGTAAGCTGACATTTTGTGTGTTCTTAATTTATTGCAGTAATAGTGCTCTAATAAAATAAATAAACATGCTCTAAAACCTTATGGAAGTTCCGCAAATCTTGAAAATGCCCAAATTTAAGACTTTCTCTGTTCGTTTTCTGTGCTTTATCAGTAATGAACATCTCTTTGCACTTGAAAAAATCCTGGAGGCATTCTCAGCATAGGCACCACAGAAGGAAGCTAATGAAAAGCATGTCCGCACCATCTGATGAGCCCAGCGGCTGGCTAGCCGGTACTGGCGGGGTTTCTGTTGTGCTCATCTGAAAACAGTATCTTACTTCATCCTTCCTCACTTTCTCCATAAGTAGGAATTTTTTACCTTTGTAAAAATTTCATCTAAGAGAAGCTTTCAGAAGAGGTCATTTGTTCAGAAATAGGGAAGAAGGTTTGGGAGAGGTGAAGGGAGAGTAGGTATGTTACTCAGAATGAGTTGAAGCAAAACAGTGGATACAGTTCTCACTCTGTCTTTATGGAATTGGAACACTTCTTCATCCCGCTAACTAAAGTACTAATGGATGTTTACCAGTACTTGTTGGAATTCTTGTTTCATCTTGGACAAGATCCTTTATTGATTATTTTTTAAGTTTATTTTTTGATCTGCTTTAATTTTTTTACTTCTTGCATTGTCTTCCTAGCTGTCGCTTGTGTCTTGGCAATGTTTTTTTTCAGCAACCCATGACCATTCCCAATGCCACTGCTCACTTTGTGTTAATATTATTTTGATTTGGCATGTTGGTTACAGATTTCCTATTAATTTGTATATATTCTATGTATTAAATGAGAGATGATACAAGATATTTGTAGCACCCACCTTGTACTTTGTGTCGTGTTGACACCTTCTGGTAAATGTCTACTCTGTTGTGGGTGCCTCACTTTAAATTTTGACAAGGTTGATTACCAGTTGGTTTATTTAAGGGAAAGAGACATGAAATAGTCTTTGGTATTTTGAGGGCCATGTAAAATATGGCTGTTGCTTTGTGGGACCAACTTAGACTCTTATTATTTATTTCTGTTTGTATTTATATTTAATGTATATGTTCTTCAATTCAAATTATTGAATGTAACTTTTCAACAAATCACTTATTGGTTGTGGATGAGAAGGAAAGAACCATGAATGAATCAATATAAGCTCTTTTTTTTTGCCATCTTTCCTGGCTAAAGTGAATACTGAAATATTTCCCACAGACACCCTTATTTCTTGCAGTTTTCACTTTTGGAAAGCAAATAAACTAAGAGAATTTGGCCCTTTGGCAAAACCAAACATCCTTTTGCCCACTCCCCTTTTCCACAGAAGGAATTAGCTTCCATGTATATTCTGAAACCCAGAATCTGCGTGGTGATTAAAAATAAGGCGATTTCATGCCTATCTTTCTTGACCTGAGCCATTTAAGAGCCACCTCGGCTGCTGGTCCTTGAAATGTGACAACACATTTGATAGGAGAGTCGACTTACCTTGAGGTTACATTCTGGGTTGTTCTCAGTCAGTGCAAGGCAGGCAAGCATGTCCTCTGTCAAAGATGGAACAGGTGGCTGGAGATACTACTTGGACAGATGTATGGTGTTTATTGTTTCACAACAATAATAGTAATAATATTTTAGAACGCTATGGAATTGACCTCTAGACCAGTGATTTCAAGCTTTTTGGACTATGACTCATACATACAAATACATAGAAATAAAATACATGTAAATATATATAATTAAAACAAAAGTTTCACAAAACAATACCCATACCACATATCTCTGTTGCATTTTATTTCATTAAAAAATGCTAGTTGATTTCATGATGTCTCATTCCTCCCTTGTGTGAAGTGGGGCTGGAGGGGGGAAGGAATAAATATGTAACCATAAAATATCTCTTTATCCCACTTTGATTTGCTGTGATGAGAGGCAGCACGGTAGAGTGAAGAAGGGCAAATAAGAGGTCACAAAATTGGGGTTCTAAATCTGAGCTTTGCTACTTATCAACCAGGTCATTTCAACATGGAACCCCACCAAACCATTTCATATAACTTGCTCTACTTTTAAACCTCCGTTGAAGATTTCCTTTAAAAGTACGATCCAGTTAAGTAGTATTGAGAGGCAGTAGCATTGGGTTAAAAGTGAGAGCTGGAGCCAGATGTTGTAACACACTTATGCCTGCCACAAAGTAATCACCATTTAAGTGTTAGCTGTTATTAGTACTGCTGTATTAATGTTCTCTGAGCCTCACCTCCATCATCTGTAAAGGAGGTCTAATAACCTGATAAAACAAATTTAAGGATATTTTACTCTCCTCCTGGGCTTCATCCCTTTAAAGAGAGAAATTTTTCCTTACTTTCACAATTTAGAGGTTTACTATTCCCAAGTATCTCAGAAACAACTGGCCTTGAGAGTCACAACTATGTTGGAATCCTACCTGTGCATCTTTCTGGTTAGGAATCTTTGGTCAAGTTATTTAATATTGAAACCTCAGTTTCTTACCAGTGAAATGGGGTGGAGGAGGGGTGTGGGAGAGACCAGGGTGATCTTGTCTATTCTTTCATATTGTTAAAGGATTAGCAATAATGTCTCTGAATTGCCTAGAGCAGTGTCTGGCCCTTAATTGCTTCCTGAATGGGAAGCTGGAAACCAAAACACATTCAAGGAGCCAGTTAGAAGAGGATCTATTTCCAGGACTCTGGCAGTGAGGAGCAGTATACAGACGGGGAAGTCAGGAGTAGTCCGCTTACTTAGCCAGCCTGCAAGTATTTGTGGGGTGTTCTTTATTGAGTGGACCAGCAGTAGAAGGGTTGGCTGGGGGGCTGAGAGCAATTAAAAAGTGCTTGTTGATGAGATCAGGGGATACCAGTGATGGGCGCTCTGAGAATCATAGTTAGACACTGGCATCTCAGAGCAGGAGGTGAGCTCTTGGGGCCTCTCTGTACCCAAGGGTCTTAAGGACGACAGCAGGGAGCTCATTCACCCTTCAGGCCCGGTTCCCCTCTCCAGAAAACCCATTTTCCAGTAAGCTCTGCAAGTATCTCCGGGATAAGGACACGCGAGATGCCTCACAGGAGGAGCTGGAAGGAAAGTAGAGACACAGGTAGAAAGGGGAAGTCAGAGAAGAGATCTGTGGGAAACTTGGGCTGAGGCAGGTATGTTTCCACCCATCTTTTTAGTTCTTTAGTTCCTGTGGGCTGTTACTTTTCCTTGAGGTGTGTGTGCTTTAAAAAAACTTACCACCACTAGGTGGCACATAGATCCCAGCGCTATTCTGACTAGGAATTGTTATTATTTTTAAGATTCTTTTTGAAAGATAGGCCAGTATTATGTTGTTTAAAAATGTGATGTGTAACCTATTTTAGCATTTCATTTTAGAAGGGAATAAAGTACTAAAAATTAAAATTCGGGATTTATTTTGTGGGCTCAGTTTACTATAGAGAAGGCCCAATTTTTGATGTACATGATGATTTTTTTTTAAGGTATGATGGTTAATAGTATTTGTTCATATGGGGGTGAGGTCTAAAATTTGACTCTCACACACAAATACGTCATTTAATTTATTGAGGTTTTTAAAATGTAGCTTTACAAAGACGAGAGTTATCTGCTTTAAAGCAGTAATGTCTTTTTTCTTAACTTCTATTTGAAATTTCATTTCTCAGAAATGGGGGGTTGTGTTTCTTGCAGAATATTATTTTGCTTTTAAACAAATGTGTCTGATCATTGCTTTGCACTTGTGTTTTAGTTGTGTGCGTGAGAGAGAGAGATGTGGATGTGGGTGCAGTTAAAAGACTGGGCTGGTCTGGTCATTGACTAGGAAGAGCAGAGGAAGCTGCAAGGGGCGGGGCAGAACATCTGACTTAACCCAGACACCCCCACCACTACCAAAAAGGAAAAATTAGACCAGGCCTTGTCAGGCAGTGGCTGTCTCTCCACCCCCAAACGTGGCTTGTTTAGACAATCAGCAGCTTAAGGGCAGCCACAAAAAGGTGCAGCAGAGCACAGTCTATGCCTGCCCTGTCATAGGGAGCATCAATCATTGATAGTAGTTGCATAGCTTTGTTTATAAACCGTGACACCAAAGGCTTTAGCTTTAGTCACTGAAGACCCCTCACGAAAGGGAATTCATACCAAAGGTTTGTTGACTTGGTGAAATCATTTGCTGTGAAGGGTCCAAACAAGGCCTGTTAAAATTTTGGGCATCATCCTGTGTCTGGCTCCCGTGCGATGGCCAGAGGCAGGCATGCAGTGACAGGCTGGCCACTTCTGAATGGACCACGTGGGTTCCTTGCTTTATGACCTCTAGTTTATTGAGGTCATTACATTATTAGGCAGGTGAACCCCAGCTCCCCACCCCAATTATCACTACACATATTTGGAGCAGTCTTCCTGTTGTGTCTTCAGAGCTGCCTCAGAGACTGTCCTGGAGGAGTCTTTACGAGGAGACGTTTTGCTGGGCCTGCCAGCCATTGTCCCTGTCCATCCCAGTGCACTTCCCAGGTAGGGGTGTGACAGCAGGTGTGGGGGCGTCATGGGCCAATACATAAGGGAGCTGGAGAATCTATGAAGATTAGTAATATTTAAATTTATATCCCGGTATTATCCTGTCCCCTTCCCCCGTTTTTTAAAAAGACTATTTGAATGGAACACAGTCATATGCTGCATAATGAAATTTTGATCAAGGACAGACCAAATATATAACAGTGGTCCCATGAGATTATAATGCCATATTTTTACTGTACTTTTTCTATGTTTTGATATGTTTAGATACACAAATACTTACCATTGTGTTACAGTTGCCTACAGTATTCAGTACACAAACATACTGTACATGTTTGTAGCCTAGGAGCAATAGGCTGCACCATATGGCCTAAGTGTGTACGAGGCTATACCGTCTTAAGCATCTTAAGTGACACATGACTGTATACTAAAACATTACAGTTGTTAAAATGTAGTAAGTGATCAAGAACTAATTAACCATGACAGTAAATTTCCAATACAAGAAAACTGTCAAGTGTGTTTTAATTTAGCTTGTTGTTTTAAAAATTTTCACAGAATTCTGCTTTGTATTATATTTCTTCAACGTTTCTTTAAAAAGCAAAAACGTGGTTCTGGAAAAGCAAGTTATTTTAAACACGTATAAATGCACCATTAGTGTGCTTAACATGCTTGTGCCTTGCATGGGAGTATAGGTGGATCTGATGCGTAAGGTAACTTGAATTCTTCCATGTTACAGCTAGACTTTGATCTCTAGTTGATGGATCATCTTCCTTGTTCCTACTCAACCCCATTCCCCAAGCTTTGGAAAAGAAACTCCACCCTTGTATGAAGGGCAAGGTATTAGCATGGAAGCCCACTCTGTATATCTGTGTGTGTGTCTGTCTGCTGCTGTGGCTGTCAGGACAGTGTCTTGCCTTCTTTCCCACCAGATCTCAGCTCAAGTAAATAAGGACAGTGAACAGCAGCAAGGAGGTCACCCTGGGCATGTTTTGTTAATGAAAATCACCAATAGACCTAAATCTAATCAATTCTAATAGCAGAACTGTGTGTGTTGAGCCTTGGGCCAAGAACTTGATTACATTAACTTATTGCTACACATGGGTAAACTGAGGTATGGAGAGTTTGGGTGACCTGGCTAAAGTCCTGCCTTTAGTAAATGGAGGCACTAGGATTTGAAACTGTCACATTTCAAAGCCTTTACTTGCAGCCATCGTGTTATTGTATAGTTTCATTTTGCAGGGGTTTAACCTGTGCACGTTAAACTGGATTTGTAGACTGTCTCTTCACCTCACCTATATTAAACAAGCAGTGGATGTCATCAGACCTGAAATAGGGAATGCACATGACAGAACCCTGGAAGAAATGTGCAAATAAATGATTTTTAGGGTTTCTCAGCCATTGGCCAACAAATGAATAGCACCCAGCCAAGTGGGCGGTGATGGTGTCTTCCTTGTAAGGAAGAAATCAAAGGATTAATTGATCAGCAGAGAAATATAGACTAAGGAACAGTTAGAGGAACTGTGATGGCCACATAACCAAAGCAGTATGAGCCATTTAGGAATTTTGAAAGATAGTCTTGACTGTTCACTTTTTGCATGTTTATGGCACATGGGACTCCACACTACTGTTTCATAGGTCTTTATCTTATAACAGTCATGTGCTCCTAGATTGAAGGAAACTAGGAAATATCTGTAAGAATCATTTACTTTGATGTTTTCAAGTTGAGAGAATTTTGTAAGATAGAGGTGGGCAGAGTAACAGATATCCTTATGGTTATTTTTTTTGTCCTATAGTATACTTTTGGTTATTTGAAGGTTAATTTTGACCTAAATTGTGTCATCTTTTTCCCCTTTCATAGGGCTTCCTAAAGAATGAGAAGGACAATGCCCTGCTGTCTGCCATTGAAGAGTCCCGGAAGAGGGTAAGAAAACGAACCAAAATGTGGATGTAGATAGTTATGAGGGCAGCAGTATATACCAGGGGAATGCAGGTTCTGGAAGCTGGAGTCTGTGTTCCAGACCCAGCTGTCTCCTACTGGAGAGAGTTCTTCAGGAACCATTTTTGAGCAAAATACCATGCTTGTAACTCTGTATGTATTTAGTGACCGAAATGCATCTGAGACACTGGACTGGACAATTAATTATTAAATTAATGTGAAAATGGAAGGCCCTGAATGTCTTGTGGGTTCATTATTGGGTAAGTGGTATTTTAGTTTCTACTGAATCACCAGTTCAGAAAAGAAATTGTGATCATTGATAATTTCCCTCAACTTCTTTTCCTTTTATTATGCAATATGGCTGTACCACCTTTTACATTAACAATTTCTCTAAGTCTTTAAAAAAAAAAAAAAAAAACTAGCTCTGTACTTGAAAAGATGAATACGTCAGCCAGAGCAGCCATTATACGTGCAGCAATATTTTGCACAAAGCATTCCTGCAAGATGCTCAGAGGTCATTTAGTAATATGTGCGTTGTCGCCATTTGTTTCCGACAAGAATCAAAAGATCAAAACCTATCCAAAACATCCCCTTACAGAGAAAGAGATTTTCAGGTCACTGGGGTCTTTGGGGGAGGGAGGAGAAAGGTTAGCTATCCTGTGGAGTTGGTTCTAGAAGGGCAGCTTTCCCCAGGCCGGAGGCTGGCAGAACCCATGCTGTCTGCTAGCAGTGTCTCTGTGCAAAGGGAGTAGGCATGAAGGGAGACCTCTGCTTTGCTGTTTACTTATTTAACCCTTGGTATAGCAAGTGAAATGTACTTAGGTATCATTTGTGTAATTTAAAAAATAATAAAGTGAAAAAATTCTCTTCTCAGTGTGCTTTATTAAAACATCTTATGAAGGTGAACATGTCTCAGTAGGACTAATGTGAGACAGGGCAGGAGGGAGGCTTGCCAGCTCTAATTTGTAAGACAGTGTTCCAAAGGTGTTATTTAAATGACTGATATGTTTAATTATCAGAGTAAAATTCCCAAAAATTATGTTGTTGGCAACAGTACTTACTCCTAGAAATAGAGAAATTCACTTGATTCAGATTTGGAAATACAAAAAAAAAAAAATTGTGTTTTTTTTTTTTTTTGTTCACACTATGAGTTTCTTACTCACCAACATTGATTCTCCTGCTGTAAAGGACCAATGAAATTAAATTAGGATTGTCGAATGCTACCGAGCTTTATTAATCCATTTACCCCACAGAATGTGTTTCTGGAATTGGCAGTCTCTGAACATTGTGGCATACTGAGACTAAATGTGCAGCCAGCCAAAACATTTAGGTGACATACCACAGTGCAAAATTTGTGCATATGTGTTTGTGAGGGAGGCATCCCAGTGTCGGGAGCTGGCCTAAGGGGAGACCTTTGACCTGTCTGGACACCAGACTACCGCTGAGCAAGACTCATTTTCAAACAAAAGGTGAGCAGCTTTCTGGCATTTTGGTGGCAATTTCATGTTTGAATAACTTGCCAATGTCCTGCTGAAATGCCAAGAAAACAAGCTACAAAACCACACATGAGTCTATCTTTTCCCATTTGGTACATCCCAGCAAAAACAGAACAACATTATCAGAACATATGCAGTGTTTCTAAAAGCCAGCAACAGCTCAGTAATAAACTGGTGTGAAGTCAAAGCGTATTGCCCTCTTCCCTTTACGAAAATGGGGTTCAAGTGCTCCCCACCTGTTCTTACTTCAGTTGCCCAGTTCTGTCCCTGCCTTTTTTTCTTAACTGTGTTCAAGAGAAATGTTTTCCACACATAACAATAACTTGAAAGAATCAGATTGAATTTATAATAGTTTCTCCACTGTCTTGTCATTTTCTGTGATTTGTCTTGCCTTCCTTGTAATTTCTAGATCTCTCCCCTCCCTTTCAGTTTATCTCCTCTTCCCTTGGGTCTCTTTCCTCCTTGTCCCTACCTCCTACCTCACCCCAGACTCTCACTGGCCTCCTCTTAGTTCTTAATAGTTAAGTAGCTCTATTGATTCTTTCTCATTAGTTCCTCTAGTTAGCATTCTTCTTTTCACCTAATCCACTGGTTTAGACATGGGTATAAACGGAATAGGCCGGAATGGGCAGATGGGTGGCTGATCATCCCTGATTAGCCCACAAATTGGATGTTCCATTACCTCTAATGTAATTAAGATAAGCTGGGGGTGATGTGGTCAAGGGAAAAGAGTTTTAATGTTGGGCCGTATATTTTTATTTGAAGCTCCTTATCACACTAGCGACGAATGGAACCACAGCGCTATTCATTCAGGTTGTGGGGCAGTTAGTTTCTAAATGAGTAGCCTGGCATACTTCTCAGATATATCTGAGGATTTGAGCCCAGAAGGGTGCTGGTTTTCAAAGTACTTCCAAAGTACTGAGCAGGAGTTCTTGACACATAGGTGGGCAGCCTAATTAACAGAGGGTGGTTAATTCCTACTATTGTCATTCTGACCCTCACCTGGTGCTGGAAGTCTGTCCCCCCACTGTCCTCATCAGCAGTTTCTGTGAGCAGTGTATTGTCTTGTTTTCTTCAACTGCCTTTACCCACTCTGCCATTCTTTATTAGCCAGAGGTCTTGTCCTTAAGAAGTCTCGTGACGCTTCGTGGTGATACCGCAGTCTAGTTTGTGCCTCACTTCCTGTTGCAAGCTCGAAAGCTGTATAATGTATCAACCTTCCCCCAGTTCCGTATTTCTACATTCTCTGGTCCTCATTCCACACGGGCCTCCATTTTACCTTGCTGGGAGAGGCTCAAGACTGAGGATGTTGGTTTGAACACTAAGTAGGAAGAGTTTTAGAAGATGTGGCTCACTTGTGCATAAGTTCATTCTGGATAACTTCCAGGAAAAGTATCTCTTCTCTTTCCCTCCACCCCACCTTTCTGTTCTGTCAGACTTCTCTCTATTCAAAATGTATAGCTTTCGTGTTTAAGTTTACTAATGAGAATAAGAGGCAAGGATTTTTCTCTGGGATTTCTCAGCTCAGGTCAACTAACTAGAATGAGCCATTCTGCCTGTCAGTGAAAAGAAGAAAACCAGGTGGAAGATTATTTTTAAAGTTTATGATTGACATTTCTCCTGTGTCTTAAAAATGCGTATTAGAAAGGGGTCCAATGTGCCAACCTTCTTCCTGATCATTTGTGTGTGTGTGTGTGTGTGTGTGTGTGTGTGTGTGTCTGGTGTCCCCTTTTCACATTTTAATAAATATTGGTCCAAAGTCAAACATCCCATTTGTAGAAAGAGTATATGTGGTTTTCTAACAGTTCCCCGAAGTTCATGTGTATGGATATTATCAGTATAAATTATCTACATTGCCAAAAGTAAAGCAGGCATTGCTAATACTCATTCCCTTTATACTGCCTAATTAGATGCCAGTCTGATTGTAAATGAAATGGCTTCCTGAAAAGTGGGCTTAAGCTGATGGGAAACCTGGTTCCAATTAGCATTAACTGCATGTGAGTTGTATTTAACTCACAATAGTTTTGAGCCCGGGGCCTCGTGAAGCTTATGTAACTCACATGTCTCTTCACCTTGGGAGCCAAGAGAAATATTTTTCCAGTTGCATATAACTCACGCACAGAAAACAATAAAAAATAAATTTTTCATTAAATTGGAAAGGATTCTTTTGTTTTTGAAGTTTTTATTCTGTTTTCATAGTAAAACACCATGGTCCCAAGGAAAAAAAATTTTCTAGTGTGGCAGTCATTGTGTTAAAGAATAATAGGCTGAGAATGGTCGTAATTCAGTTTATCTCTGTAAATTATTTTAATTTTCTCCTCAGAGTTTTTTTTGTCGTCTTCTTTCTTCTCTTTTTCCCTTCTACCACCCCCCTCCCCTTCTCCCCCCCCCCCCCCCCCCCCCCCCCCCCCCGCCACCTTTCTCTTTTTTTCTTCTCTACCTGAATGCCTTTGTTTTGGCAACTACCAGTAGGTCTGGTGAGTCTGGTGAGGTTTGCCAGACTTTTCAGTGACTTTGAGTAGACTGGTAGGAAACTTAAATCCAGAAGGCTGTTTTTCTTTTACTGGTATGCTTCCTTCTATGAAAATATTAGTGTTTCTTAAAAAAATAAATAAAATCACCGGGAGAATCTTTCATCTTTGTCTTTTCTTATCTTACATGCTTATTGAATCTTAAGATACCCTTGATTTTATAATACATCATTATTTTATGTACTACAAAGAAAAAATACTACTATGACATGCCATCAGTTGTAACATACAGCCTCATTTCAGACGTTTTAAAAAGATGTTTGTCTTAATAAGCACATGGAAAGATGCTTAATGTCACTAATCATTAGGGAAATACAAATCAAAACCACAATGAGATACCACTTCACACCCATTAGGATGGCTGCTATCCAGAAAACCCAGAATATTAAGTGCCAGTGAGGATGCAGGAAAATTGAAACCCTTGTGCACTGTTGGGAAGAATACAAAATGGTGTAGCCTTTATGGAGGAGACAGCATAGAAGTTCTTAAAAAAAAAATTAAAAATAGAATTGCCATATGATCCTGGCAATTCTACTTCTGAGTATATACCCAGAAGAATTGAGAGCAGGGATTCGAAGAGATGTTTTACACCCGTGTTTGTAGCAGCACTGTTCGCAATAGCCAAAAGGTGGAAGCAACTCAGGTGTCCATCAGTGAATGAATGGGTAGACAAAATATGGTCTGTACGTACAATGGAATATTTTAAGCCTTAAAAAGGAAGGAAATTGTGACACATGGTACAACTTGGATAAACCTTGAAGACATTATGCTGAGTGAAATAAGCTAGTCATAAAAAGACAAATACTGTATGATTTCAGTTATGCGAGGTACCTAGAGTAGTCCAGTTCAGAGAGACAGAAAGTACAAAGGTGGCTGCCAGGGGCTAGAGAGAGAGGAAAATCGGGAGTTATTCTTCAACGGGTAGAGAGTTTCAGTTTTGCAAGATAAATTCTGGCGATGGACAGTAGGATAGTTGCACAGCTGTGTAAATATACTTAATACCACTGAACAGTACACTTAAAAATGGTTGAGATGGCAAATTTTATGCATATTTTACCACAGTTAAATAGTTTTTTTAGGCCGGGCAAAGTGGCTCACACTTATAATCCTAGCACTTTGGGAGGCTGAGGTGGCAGAATTGCTTGAGGCCAGCAGTTTGAGACCAACCTGAGCAAGAGCAAAACCCAATCTCTTAAAAAAAACAAAAAAAACAAAAAAAAAACAAAACAAAAATTAGCCAGGTGTAGTGGCATGGGTCTCTAATCCCAGCTACTCAGGAGGCTGAGGCAGGAAAATTGCTTGCACCTGGGAATTTGAGGTTCTAGTGAGCTATGATGACACCACCGCACTCTAGCCTGAATGACAGAGTGAGACCCTGTTGTGGGAAAAAAAAAAGGTTTTTAAATATGTCTTAGTATCAATGAAATAGGGTCGTGTAAACAGTTGTCAGTAAATTTATTAAGGATAATTTAAAAAGTAGATTGCTTTTGCTCCTCTTAGGGAGAAATGGTAGGTCTGGGAGACTTTGAGCTTCTGTTGGGCTTTAAAGGAAACCGTGTGCTTTGTTTTTCATGTGGGTCATTGCTCTCTGCTCCTTTCTGACAGACCTTTGGCATGGCTGAGGAGTACCATCGAGAGTCAATGTTGGTCGAGTGGGAGCAAGTGAAACAGCGAATTCTACACACACTTCTGGCATCAGGAGAAGATGCCCTTGACTTTACTCAAGAAAGTGAGGTAGGTTGAATCCAAAAGATAAACCACTCAATAAAAATGTGAAGTTGGAGAATGCTTCTCTACTTGACTAGTATTTTTGGCACAGTTGATTACTATCTCCCCCTTGAAACACTTTCTTCACTTGGCTTCTAGGATGTTGCATTTGCCTGGATTCCCTCCAACACGTCTGGCTGCTTCTGCTCAGTCTCTTTTGCTGAGTTTTCCTCAAACTCTCCGACCTCTGTATGTTTGAGTGCCCCAGGCTGGATCCTTGACCTCTTATTTTTTCTTTTAATCACTGCCCTGTTGATTTCATCTGGGCTTGTGGCTTTAAATACCATCTATATGCCAAAGACTCTGAAATTCATACCTGCAGTGCTGAACCACAGACCCATGTACCTAGTTGCCTTCTTGGCTCTACTTGAATGTCTCATAGCCTTCTCAGGCTAAATATGTCCAGAATTGAGTCATGATAGCAACTCCCGCCTAACCCGCCTTCTCTCCTCATAGAGTTCCCCGTCTTTATAAATGGCAATTCCAGCTTTTCACTTACTCAGATCAAAAACCTCAGATTCATTTTTGTCCTCTCCCTCTCACCCATCTCACACCCAATCTCTCTCACATGTTGATAAATCCAGTTAACCCTACCTTAAAATATACCCAGAATCCACCCACTTCTCACTACCCCCACTTTTAACACTAGTCAAACCACCATCATCTCTTGCTTGGATTATTAAACTGGCCCCCTGATTTACTGTCTTAGTTATCATTGCTCTATAACAAATTACTTCAAACCTTAGTTGTTGAAAACAAGCATTTAGCTTAGCTGGGTATTTCTGGCTCAGGGCCTCCAGAGGCTGCAGTCGAGGTGTTGACGGAGATGGCACTCATCTCAAGGCTTGATGCAAAGCAGGTTACTCCCAAGGTCATTCATTTGGCTCTTGGCAAGCCTTAAGTCCTCTCTGGCTCTTCGCTGGAAACATCAGTTTTTTGTCCATTGTGCTGCTCACAGCATGATAGCTGCCTTCCCCTAGAGCAAGAGGAAGGGGTCTGAGGGAGAGCTAAAGAGCCCCCAGGATAGAAACCATAGTCTTTCTGTAACTTAATCGTAAAAGTAATATCCCATTACCTCTGTTGGTTAGAAGTGAGTCACTAAATCCAGCCTACACTCAAGGGGAGAGAATTATACAAGGGCTTGAATGCCCGGAGGTGAGGATTATTGGTGCCATCTTAGAGGCTGCTGACCTCACTAGTCTGCCTGCTTTTGCCCTTGTACCCTGCTATAGTCTCTTCTCAACACAGCAGCCAGAGCAACACTATTAAAAGACTGATTAGATCGTGTCACTCCTCTGCTCACAACCCTCCAGTGACACCCATCTCACTTGGAGTGAAAGTCAAAGCCTTCTCTGTGACCTGTGAATCCTTACATGACCTGGTCTGGTTGCCTTTCCAAGCTCATCTTAGGCTGCTCCCCCCTTTGCTCTTGCCGCTCCAGCCAGACAGGCTCCTTACAGGTTCCTTGAACAAACCTGGTGGGCTTGCTCCTGCCTCAGGTCCTCCGTGTTTCCTGTTGCTTCTGCCTAGAGTGCTCTTTGCCCAAAGAACTGCATGGCTGTCTCCCTCACTTCCTTCAAATATTTACCCAGTGCCATCTCAGTGAGGCCTTCCAAGGCCCTAAAATCCAAACCGACCGTTTCTCATTGAACACTTCCTGTATCCCCTTTTCTTGCTGTATTTCTCCTTTAAGCACTTCCTGACATGTGCCATAGTATATATTTTATGTCTTTAAATTATATGTTGTCTGTTTCTCACAGTAGAATGTAAGCTCCATGAAGGTAAGGATTTGGGGGGTTTTTTGTTTATTCCTCTGTCTCCAGTGCCTAGAAGAGTCTCTGGAACATAGTAGATGCTCAAGAAATATTTGTGGAGTGAATCATTTGGTTCTAGCTAACCTTGTGCTAACTGAAGTATTAGGAGTATGTTGAAACTGATTGTAGGATGGCTATGTTAAATAACATTTGTCTGAATTGCCAGCATGAATTTAAAAAATAAAGGCAATGTAGTTAATATGATTCAAGCACCCTGTCCTCAAGTACCCCATTCCCTTACCCCCTTGTCTTCTCCATAAGTAATCACCATTGCTACTTTCTTGTGTGTATTGCCAGTGTTTCTTTTTACAAGCACATGAGACTATGTATTCTTATCCCTGCTTCTTCTTACACAAAAGTTAGCTTACTGTATGCTCTGGTCTGCGTTTTCGTTTTTCTCTGAATGCATCCTGGAGATCTTTCCTGAGAGGGATTTTGAGGCTACATCTGGAATTGGCAGGAAAGGGTGTCTTGCTTGATCAGTGATGTCTGCGTTTGTGCCAGGGGGGCCATAGCTTGCCATACATTTACCGCTGTGGTATCGGGAGAAAATAGCCCTGGGCTTCAAATCCTAGCTTTTCCAAATCAGCAGTGACTAGTTCTGAGGCTTTGTCCAAGTTGTCTAACCTGTAGACCACCAGGGTCCTCACTGGTGAAATGGGATTATTGGAGAAGATTTACAATAGTGTAAAGTACCTGATCCATAATGGCCATCTCTTGCTGTTGTCTTAAAAACAAGTGGATTCATACAATTTGGAGGTGGAGATTAAAAATTATAGTGTTGTAAAAGTCACAGTGATAAACATTTTTAGGTAGTGTTACAAGTGCTTCCTGATAAGTCTTTTTCCCCAGAAGTTGTTTCATGGGTAGCTACCATTCTTTGTGCACGTTAAGGCTCAGAGAGACATGTGATATGCTGGTGAGTCCCAGGGCTGTTGGCATCTAGACCATCCCTCTATTAAAGTCTAGGTCACAGATGGGTAGATTGGCAGTTCGTGGTGTTTGCACGTCCTGTATCTACAAATTTGCTCCTGATTTAAATGCCAGTTTTTCTATTTTCCCCCAAATAAATAGATGACCAAGTCATTTGTCTTGGAAATTGCTCATTAAGGACCCTATCCTATATTTCTTATACTCAAAGACTTCAAACTGAAATCAGAGTCTTTGGTAAAAAAGAACTAATTTATAAGACTCTGGCCAACCTAATGTTTCTTTCTCAATTCTTTGTGAATCTCAGCAGATAACTAGAACAGCTCATGATTGTATTAACTTCATTTTTTAAAATGGTGTTAATAGGTTGTGTTCTGTGTTGGGATTTGGAAGTAATTATAAATTGCTAATGAGATGTTCTTTCTTGATTGCCCTTCTTAAAAATAGAATAGTCTATTTAGTAGACTCTTCTTCCCTGACCTCAAGTCCCCTTGGAAGGGAGTTATCGATGCTTTTGCTATTCCCTGTTGTGACACCTAGTAGAGTGGATAGCTTTGCTGTAAATGTTGGCAGGTGATGCAGTTTTCTCTCCAGATTATTCAGGGAATTGCCCTTTTGTGGAACCTTACAGATTTGTTGGTTGTTATTGTTGTTTTGAACTTTTATCCTGAAGTATAACAAATATGCAGAGAAGTGCACAAATCATAAGTATATGACTCAATGAATTATCACAAATGGAACAAACCCAAATGAAGAAACAGAACATGACCAGTCCCCCAGCAATCCCCTTTGTGTCCCTTTCTGGTCGCCACCCTCTACCAAGAAGGGAGCCATTGTTTTGACTTCTAATATCATAGATTAATTTGGCACTTTATGTCAGTGGAGTCATACAATATATACTCTTGTTACTCTTGTTTCTGGCTGCTCTTGTATAACATTCTTTATATTGTTGCATGTAGTTGTAAGCCATTCATTCTCGTGGCTGAACAAACTGCAGTTTGTTTATCCGTTCTCGTGTTGATGGACATTTGAGTATTGTCCAGTTGGCTTTTATAACTAGTGCTATTGTGAACATTCTTGCATGTATCTTTCCGTGAATATATGTTTGCATCTCTAAGATGCATAACCTAAGGGGGGAATTGCTGAGTCAGAGGGTATGCATATCTTCAGCATTAGTAGATACCGCCAAAATGTTTTCCAAAATGGTTGTATCAGTGTACCTCCCACCAGCAATATGTGAGAATCCCATTTGTTCCATATTCTTGCCACACTTGGTGTTTTCTGTCTTTTTAAATTTAACTATTCTAGTGGGTATGTGGAACCATGTGTTTTTATAGGCTTTTTCCACGTAATTTCCTTTAAAATGAGGGAAAGGTGATATTAACTCCACGTGGGCAGGTACCTTGTCCACTGTGTTTAGAGGAGACCACACAGTGTGGAGGGCAGAAGACAGGTTTTGGAATTCAGCAAGCCTTGGGTTCCTGCGCCTGGGTTTCCTTGTTATGAGATTCCCTTCTTGAAGAACTGTTGTGGGGAATGTAGAATACACAGAAAGCACCTAGCCCAGTGCCTGACATAGAGCACAAACTCATCGTACCCTAGTATTATTTGTGTGACTTAGTACTTGGTAAGATACACATTGTTAAGTTTACTTGCATCATTTTAATATGGATCCATCCCTTTTTAAATAGTTTCCTTGATTTATAGAGTATTGCTAGGAATGAAAAAATCTTTGGTTATAAACAGAGGAAATAAACAAGTATGACTTGATAACAAAAACATTCTTTTCTGGGCACCTTATTGTCAGGAATAAGGTTCTTGGACTCTAAAGAGTCACTAGTTAGAGAGGATGCTTCAGATCATTTTGAGCTAACCTTACATTTGAAGGAAAATGTCCAGATTTGTGTAAGTTAATAAAAAGAGAGGTTTGAAACTTTTTTTAAAAAGCAAAAATGGACTAGGATAGGGTGGTTCCTGAAACATTTTTCCCACTAGCCTTCCAATAACAGGAGTTTCCCCCAATTCCTTCCAAGGAGACATTGGTATTATCTGTTCCTGGTGAGTTTTAATAAAGGAAATGATGCTTCAGTAGCATAAAGTCAATTTGGGAAATTAATTTCCTTAGGATATCACTGGAGGAAAGGGGTATAATTTTTAAAGGAAGGTAGGAATTAAAAGATTCATACTAACTTTTCAAGTTGTGGTCTGAATAAAAATGCGCTTTGAAGCAAGAAAGTGAGACTTGTGGCTGCAAACCCTCGTGCCCCAGTTCTTGCGTGCGTCGGGTCCGTGCGTCTGGTGTGTGTGAGGAAGAACTCCCCAGTGCCTCGAGGCCTGCATGGCAGCAAGGGGTATTTGAACAGTGTGGGGAATCCTTGATGTAGCTTAGCCAACTTTTAAAACAGTGTTTAAAGGTAAATTTGTCTAACCTCAGTGTAGTCTAGTGGCTGTTTGGTATTAGACATAGTCATAAGGTACTGTCTGGAAAAGAGCTTGCAAGGAACAGACTTTCTAGAGACTCTAAACTGTCCCTTAATAATTATAGATAATGATGGTGACATTCCATACTGTGATATGTGGACTGTATATGTTGAACATAGTCTCTATTTTTAATAACTGACTTAATACCATATTTCATCAGTTCCTGGTCATGCATCTTTTCTACATTTTGATACCTCTGAAATGAGGATATGTCTTAAATTCAGTGATAGCATTTTTTTTTCATAGTGGTACATAAAATGACATTGTCTTACAATAGATGGTGTAGTAGATTCAAAGAAATACAATAAAATGTAGACTGATGGAGTTTGAGTTGGAAAACCCCAGACTAGATGATTCTAAGATATATTTTGTGGCTCCCTGGCAGCTTCCTTGGGGATGGACCTGGTTCACATGTTGGGGTTTGAGTAGGAATTCAAGTACAGAAAGTGCTCTGCTGTTCGTTCAAAGAGATTTTTTAAGAAAGCCCAACACAACAGGCCTTTCATTTTATCATCATGATGTATTATATACATGAACACCTGATCTTGCGCACTCTTCTGATGGTAGAGAAAAATAGACCGCCTCGGGAAAACTCTGCTGCCGTCTCCACCCCCTCCCCAGATAGAGCCTCTGCTAGTGGTGCGTCCCCTTCCATTTCCTCTCAGGTCCTTGTGTGCACATTTGTACGTGGATGTACATCCTATCAATTTATTATCAACTATAAATGGCATCGTTTTATACAGTAGGTTCTGTAATTTAGTATTTTTTGTTTGATGTTGTTTTACTTATTTTAGAGCTTTTCCAGTTTAGTACACATAGGTTTCTGTCATTTTTTTAGTGGCTGTGATAGTGTTCTATCCTATGAATGACCCAAGTATTATTCTCCTGTATTATTCTCAGGTATTATTATTTATCCATGGTCATGCAGTCATTAGTTGGGTTGCATTTAGGACCTAGGTCCTCTGGCCCCCAGTTGGTGTTTTTTTCCTAGTAGTATTGAGCTTTTACATATAGATTTTATAGTCAACTATTGTAAATTAATCACTTTGGTTATATTTTGCTTACATAAAGCCAAAACATTCCACATGGAAAGCAAACTCTCTTCCTTCCGCAGTATCATCATATTTTCTTTTTCTCTATACTCGTTTTGCTAGGACTGCTAGTCACATTCCTTTTTCCCCCCAACTAGAATGTGCCCTACAGGGAAAGAGAGTTTTATGCATCCCTGGATACCTTTGTACAATAGTAGAAGCTTAATAAAAATTGGCAGTTTCCTCCTGCCACCCTCCACCCCCATCCTATCTGTCCCAGGGCTGTTTGGGGAACACCGTCTGCTCTGGCAAGACCCTTCTCGGTTTGTGCTCCCGGAGGCTGCTGTTTCTCCACATATCGCCAGACTCCTGGGTGAGCCCCTTGTTCTCTCTGGCTTTACCCTGCTGTCTTCTGTGCCTTTCTGGTCTCCGACTCCCTGCTGCTGTCCTTCCTGCTGCTTTCCTGTCCTGTTGTTCCTGCTGTGGCTTAGTCAAGCCTGGTGCAGAGAAACCCAGAGATCCATCGGAGGCATTTGGAACGTTATTCCCACACAGCAGACTGGCACCTGCTTTCCCAGCCCTCAAGCAGCCCCTGGCTGTGGAATTCCAGCTGAGCGTTTGCCGGTTACTCTGCTTGGAAATGTGCATGTACACACCCTGTTGATGGATAATTGACTTTTTATGTGTGGTGAAATAGCGGTTTGGCCAAGGGTAACTGAAGGAGAGGTACTTTTGAAAACAAGAGCATTAGGCAAAATTAATTTAAATGGAAATTTGAAGGCTGAAAACCAACTACTTTTTAAATGGATAATTTTTAAAATTAGGTTTTTAGTACTGAAAAATATTTCTAAAGGCTGTTCCTATGTATTTAGCTGAAACAACTGTGTCCTTGAAGAAATGCTTCGGTGCTGTTCTCGTTTTCGTTCCCCTGTTTATTCCCCTCCAACTAGGTTACTGGAATTAACAGGCTTACTGCTCTGTTCTTTAAAAAGACTGTGGGGTCTTCAGCTTTCAGATAGTTCTTTTCCAGAAAGGTGGCTGTCTTTTAATGGAACAGTCCTCAACACAGTGTTACTGGCAACACTCAGAATTAGTTTAGAAGTAGAAAATGCTCTGGTGGGGGTGTTCCCTTCCAACAAGGAATGTGTGTTCACTGTAGAAAAATGAGATGCGACTTTCCAGCCAGCACAAAGTAAAATATTTTAGGTCACGTTTCTGCAGTGTCCATATCTACCAATTGTTGTTCATCGTAGGATTCGTTCCTGTGTTCATTGTGGTGGTTTATTTTTTGTTCATAAAGTAATAACAGCAGCGAGTGTTTATTGGCAACGTGTTGGGCACTGTGCCAGACTCTTTTTACCTATTCCTCACAATAGTGCTGTGGGGTAGGAACTGTTTTTCTCCCCATTTAATCTTCACTCCAAACCTGTGGGGTGAGTACCATCACTACCTCCATTTTACAGCCAAAGAAAGTGCGGCTTAAAGGAAGCACTATGCTCAAGGTCATGTTGCTAGTAAGAAGTAGAGCCAGGAGTTCTAACCACTCTTCTCTCTGTTGTTCTGTGATGACTGGCCTTGGAAAGTGGCCCTGGGCTGCCCGGGCATGCAGGATAGCGTAGTGGCAAAGAGTGCAGAGTGTGGTGCCTGACAATGGATTTAAGCCAGGGATCCTCAATTTCATATTGGAGTGAACTTGGGCAAATTGCTTCACCTTTCTGTGTGCTTTTGTGCCTTCAGATGTAAAGTGGATATGATAAAAGTACCTACTTCACAGGGTTGTGGCGTTAATACACAGAAATTCAGACAGTGCTCTGCACGTAGTAAGAGCTCATTAAATATAGCTATCATTATTCTTGTAGCTGGGTGGTTTTTATTAGTTCTATGTTTCGGGTAGGAATGCTTTCAGCTGTGAATAATGGAAAACTTGAGATTGAGTGGCTTGAATAGGGGTTTGTTTTTCTCACCTACCAAGAAATCTGCAGGTGTGAAGAGTGTTGACCTTAATTCAATTATTCCGCAGTGCCCTCAGAGACCCAGTACCTTTCTGTCTTTGTACACCGCCGTCTGCGGCTCATCCGCTTACCTTAGGTTCACGAGATGGCTACAGTTGGTCTGCATAGCACATTCACATTCAAGGCAGAAAGAAGGGGAGAAAGTTGAAAGGCCATGCCAGGCTCTTTCCCCACCTTTATCAGGAGGAACAGACGCTGTCCCCAGATGCACTGGCAGACTTGTGTTTTCATCTCATTGGCCAGAACTCGGGCACTCCATTCCTGGCTGTAGGAGAGGCTGGGAAAGGGTGTCTTCAGTGGTGTGTAGGGGCCAGCTCATGAGTTCCTATTGTTAAATTTTCAAGGAATTTACGGTCTAGTTGATAGCACTTTGGTGGGAGTATTTACACCACAAAAACCAGCAAATACTACACATCGGGTCCCCTTTCCCAAGAGCTGGTTGTTAAACATTCACCAACACACTACTGGGTATATCTAATTCTATTTGCCAACCTGAAAGGTGACAGGGAGTAAAGGTGTGAGAGGTAGAGATTGGGAATGGTCATTGGGTCAGCCAGCCAGCAGCATCTATGAAGATCAGCGAACTGTTTAAGCTCTTTTAATAGCGTGGAGATCAGAGCGGAGGGGGATCGCTCACGATCATCTAGGACAGCCCTTTCCTTGACCAGTGGGTGTCTGAGGCTCTAAGTGGTTTGCTCCAGACCCCAAAGCCAGGCATTGAAGTGGCCCTCCTGGGACCCAGGTGTCCTTGATAGTCCAGTGTTCGTTCTCCAGAATCGAGGGTTTAAAACCACCTTTCTGCCACCTGCCCCTCCCCTATCCCCTATCCCCTACTCCCGGTGCATGCTCACTCTAGTATTCCTTTACCAGCTTCACAGTGCTGGGAAGTTTGTCTGCCATCTTCTGCTGGTTTCCCAGGAAGCCTCGTCTTAACTGCTGTACTTTAGATTTTAGAGAATAGAACATTTTTTTAAATGAGATAAGATTTATTTTAACTAAGATAAGTTTAAAGAATTTGATCTCTGTTATGCTACAGCACAAACTGATGTATTGGAAATGTAAGAATATGCCTAACTTTGATGCGTATTTGTTTACAGTAAGGAATAAGCTTAGCTAAAGATGAACTTTAGTCTTTTAAAAAAGATTGATAATTTTTTTTCATATACAATCATGTACTATATATAATGGTGGTCCCATAATGCCTTATTTTTACTGTACCTTCTATGTTTAGATATGTTTAAATAACATGAATACTTACTGTTGTGTTTTTTCATATACAATCATGTACATATATAATGGTGGTCCCATAATGCCTTATTTTTACTGTACCTTCTATGTTTAGATATGTTTAAATAACATGAATACTTACTGTTGTGTTACAGTTGCCTACTGCATTCAGTACAGTAACATGCTTACAGGTTTGTAGCTTAGGAGCAATAGGCTTTACCATATGGCCTAGGTGTATGGTAGATGTCTGCACGACGAAGCACCTAACCATGCGTTCTCAGAACGCATCCCCATTGTTAAGTGACCCGTGATTGTATTTGTATCTGACTCTCCTTCAGCTGGTAAACTCTTTGAGGACAGGCTCTCTAGGCTGGCTTGTTTTTGTCCCCATAGAGATGGATGTATACACAGCTGTGCACATGGCAGGCATTTAGCAAATATTTACTGTATGAATGAATGCTCAACCTAGAAGCCAGGCTTAACATCTTCAGATAACAGAAAATGAATCAGCAGCTGCTGTCGTAGTGTAGATTCTGGATCAGAAATGTCTAAATCTGGTGTCGTGACCTGTAAACTCTGTTCCCTCAACTGCCTGATACAATGGATGGAAACAGGAGGCCCACCAATAAAAGTGATGGCCTCACAAGTGTGACAACATGGGGAGGGAAGATGAGGTAGAGAGGGGGCTTGGCATCAAAACCAAATGTTGAAAAGATATGCGTTTCCAGAAACAGTCGTTGAGATATCAGTAGGGCTTATCCAGCCTCCTATTATTTTTTAGTTAATCCAGTCCAGTGCCTGCTCTCTTCCCATGTGTTCATGGTAAGAAAGTTGCATTTTATTGAAATCCCTAAAATCATCGTTTTGAGGAAATCTTAACTAGGAAACAGACTCCTCACAGCTGTTAAGGATGTTTATGTGATTTTTATTTCTTCACATGACTGAATACTGTTCTTAACCAATTCTGAACGTGTGTTTATCCACAGCCAAGTTACATCAGTGACGTGGGACCCCCTGGTCGAAGCTCTCTGGATAGCATCGAGATGGCCTACGCCCGGCAGGTGAGGGCATGCTCAAGGAAGACTTAATCCAGGAAAATCCTCTGTGAGCCTCTGGGGAGTAAAAGGGAGCAAAGACTCCATGTGAAGGTCAAACCCCGAAAGCAAGTTGGGTTTTCATTTAGAGGACTGGTTAATATTTTGCCATATAGGCTACTGAGGAATTCTATCAAATAGGGAACTAGAATGACTCAGGTTTGATGTGGGGAAATTGAAATCTATCCTCTGCACTGACCAAGGCATCTCAGTTTGCATTTCTGGCGATAGCGCTGTGTAGAGTAAAGCCTTGAGCAACTGCAGTGCTTAACAAATGGAGTTCTGTATTAACTGGATTGCATGTTAGGCTGATGGTATTATCAGAAATCCTCCTTTCACTCCTTGCTGAGAGAAATTTTCTACACACTTTTCTGCCTTGTTAAGCATGTTGTATTTAGCACTACTTAATATCATTGTTGTCTTGGAAGAGCTCATGATATTTTGGGGATCAGGCTTCTGGTTGTAGATCATGGCCATGCAATAATGAGGATGTGGATTGAGGTGCTTTGTGGTAAGCACAGGAACTCTGTTGGACTGAAAGTGGAATTGACTTTTTGAATAAAGCAGTGCCAGCTGACCGTGTGCTTTATTGTAATTTGCCACTTTCCCCCACAAAGTATCAAGAAGGGAGAACATTCCTGTTGCTTAAATTGAGGGTAGTGGGTTTCCATCCCCTTAAGATCATCCTGTACTAGAATTGGCCCAGGAACATCGTTCAGCCATTACCACCTCCCGTGATTCTTTGAGGGGAACATCCAGTGCCACTTGTGACCCTCAGTGGTACCCGTCTCCTTCCTTGCCTCCAACTTGGAGTCGGGTGGTTGGAGGCAGAAGCAGACAGCAACTGTGTAGGTGAGCAGTGGGCGTGGAACTGTTAGACCCTGTGATCTGTAATAGGTCTCTATCTTCAGCCACCAGTCAATTAGCCAGTGGAGTTCTGCATTAACAGAATTACCTGGCTGGCTGATGGTATTGGCAGAAGTTCCCTCTTTTACCCCTTGTTGAGAGAAATTTTCTAAATGCTTTTTTAAAAGGCCCTCCCCGTCAGTGTACCATTGCCACTTCAAACTGCAGGCAGCCGAAGCCAGCTCCATCAGCTTCCCACAGATGAGTTCTCCCTCCTTCTGACTCATGTGTTACCACCGGCCTCCATTTATTTCCTTCTGCTCCAGTTTTTAGACCCTATTTCCCCTGCACATCTACACCCTTTAAATTTCACCTTCAGTATAGGGCTGGCTCCCTCCATTGCCATGAAGAGAGGCCTAATGAAATTATAAGCTTCTGAGGAGAGAAACTGTATATCTTCTACATCTGCAAAGACTAAAACTTCATAAAACTAACATTTTATAGCACCTGGGATACCACCACGCCACGTTTATGTCTGTTTACATGGCTGTCCTCTCCAGTGGAGAGTGAATGTTTATATTCCATGTTGAATACAATACCTTGCAAAGCGAAGGCCCCTAGTAAATGCTTGTTGAGTGAATAAGCACTACCTTATAGTTTAAAACCATTTTATTTCATCTTTATAATAGCCCCGGGAGCTAAGCGATACATACCAATGTCCCCCATTTAAAGTAGAGAAAATGAAGGTTCAGTGGGGTCGTGATTTGTCTGACCCCCTCCTTTGTTCAGTCCTTGGTAGAGCAAAGACTTCAAATACAAAGTGAAACCTTCCACAAGAGTAGAGCTTACTAGTTTTTACCATCGTTATTTTAGTTCTTTTAAAATAAAATCCAAAGTAATAGTGGCTTTTCCATGCCTTAAAGCTCACATAGGTAGTATTTCTTGAGAAATTTTACCTAAAGACCAGAGATTCTTTCCAGAAGAAATGGGTATTCCAAGTGTGCAGCAACTGCTATTCCAACACATGTGAAGGGGACTGTACCCTGACATTCTGTACTTGGTCCATGAGCGCTGGACCAGGGGCTGTTCAGTCCTTTTGCCAGAATTTTACCGAACTTTGCTTTGGTTCTTAGGAAGCAGCAGCCAGAGTCCTTCAATTGTTTCATCTTCCCCTTGTCCTTGCTCCCTGGGACAGAGAGGCACAGAACTGCCTGTGGCACTCCTCCCACTGGACCGCCCTGCTCCCATTTCTCCTGTGTTTGGAGGGCTGGGGTAACAATTATCTTTGGTGTGTTGCCCACAGCTCAAACACAGAGCTGGGGAGCCGGCTAGTGTGGATAGCTCAGCCACTCCGAGGAAGGAAAAGTTGGCTGAAGTTTCTGCTGACCATTTCCTGGCTTCAGAACTGCTTCAGGAGGTTTTAAAAAGAAGTGAAAATAGAAATTGTGCCATTTACTTTGCTTTTCATCATTTCAGATTTATATCTATAACGAGAAGATTGTAAACGGGCACCTGCAGCCTAACCTTGTGGACCTCTGTGCTTCCGTCGCAGAGCTGGATGATAAGGTAGCGCCCAGAGCTAGCCCGGGGAGAAAGCCGGGGCCGAGTTCAGACGGGATTAGCAGCCTGCTGACTTGGCAGAAGTGTGCTGCAGAGACACTCCATTCTGTGGAATCAAATGTTAACTCTTTCCAGAATTTTATTTTAAATAATTTTGGGTG
>RJWJ010002300.1:0-25674 GCA_004363605.1 Indri indri
TGGATGTGTTGATTATAAATTTGGGTTTATTGAAGGATTTGAGGAGGGTGATGGGCAGTGTGTTTGTGCTTCATGGCCCTATTCAACTAAGCGCTCTAGTCTTAATTTACCACTACATCCTCCTTTGGCCCTTGGTTTCATGCGGGTTATGGTGGGTTGAGTGTTCTTAAACTCCTGGCCTCAAGTGATCCTCCCGCCTCAGCCTCCCAAAGTACTAGGAATACAGGCGTGAGCCACCAGGCCCAGCCATTTTAAAATATTTTATTTTATTGTACTTTTTTATTTTAATTTTTTTTTTCGAGACGGAGTCTCACTCTGTTGCCCTGGGTATGGTGCAGTGGCGTCATGGATCCTCCTGCCTCAGCCTCCAGAGTAGCTGGGACTACAGGCCCATGCCACAACGCCCACCTAATTTTTCTATTTTTAGTAGAGACAGAGTCTCACTCTTGCTCAGGCTGGTCTAAAATATTTTAATTTTTTATTTTGGTAGCGACATGGTCTTGCTATTTTGCCCAAGCTGGCCTCGAACTCCCAGCCTCAAGTGAGGCTCCTGCCTTGGCCTTCCAAAGTGCTGGTATTATAGATGTGAGCCATCACGCCCAGCTGGATGTTCTTTAATTAGAAAATGTAGCCCATTTCTTTCCATCTCATAAGATACGCCTTGAGCTAACGTTTTTATGTAAGCACTTGTGCTTACTTAAAAGACCTTTTTAGGGTTTACTGAAATGGCAACAGATCGTGAGGTTTATCAGGGTTTATTGATTATAGAAGAGGCTCCTCTAAGGGTATATAAAGCCCTTTGAGTTTCAAGCTGTTGCTGATAGGACCACTCTGGCAAATAACTTTATTTAGTCATTTATGTTTATGGCTAAGCATAGTGGGGCATCTAATCCCAGTTTGGGTCTTATCTAATGTGTATTCAGAACATATTAAAGTGACTTCCATGGTTTATTTTTATTTTAACTATAGTTTTTTATGACTTAAAGTTTAGCTCTATTTGTGTATAATCTTTAATGCAAATATGCTTTATGGCCAGTTTTATTAATTTGGGTTAATCATATGACCACGGTGGCTAGTGTAATATTTACCAACTCTAAGGAAAACTAGTATAGCTTAGCCAAACTTTCGCTTATCGCTCACTTTTTATTCTGCTGTTTCCCATGGGGGTGCAGTTGAGCGAGACATGAGCTACTACTAATCGGGGTGCTTGATGCCTGGCCCTGTTGATGTTTTGCTGAGCTAGAGGGAATTGTCGCTGGAATTCGGGTACTTGCATGTGTAGTCTTACTGCGAATCAGTATTATAGAAAGGAAGGCCAGGACCAAACCTGTGTATTAATGGAGTTACATGAACTCATCTAGGCATTTTCAGTGCCTTGCTTTAGTGCATTAAGCTACAATTTATACCTAGAAAATTCACTAGGTTAGTACTGGGGGCTTTTTTGGCAATCTTAGTAAGAAACAAAAACCATTTTAGCCTAGAAAGCCTAATTTTTTTTTTTTTTTTTTACTTTGGAAATAGATCCTACAGAGAAAGCCTAATTTTTAAGGGACTTTTGAATTTATGAAAAATGCTTTATTCGGAGTTGGGCTAAAACTAGATAAACTTATAATTAGATTTACTATTATAACATGTTACTACATGTAGGTCTAGGTATAAGATTTCTTGTTTGGAGGGTCTGGCAAGAATAAAAGACTTATGCAGATGATATTATAGCTTAAGGTGGGGGTGGAGGATTTGCAAAATTAATCATACATGGTGAAAAGAATTGTGTGTATGTATACATGTGTGTGTCTGTATCTTGTTTTTATTATGTCCATTGAGCATGCATTAATTAGCACCTTATGGTTTTTCTGCGAGTAAAGAATATTCGAGTTAAGCTCAGTTTCAATCACGTTGACTGAGGCAATGCCTTGATGGCCATGCTGGATCACAGCATCCCCCAAATCAACAAATACCAAATGTGTGACATCACAGTCATGTGTGATCGTGGGCTGATTAGTTATTAGTCCATTGAGATGTCTTACTTAGGGGGAACAAATCAGTAGTTTTAAGTCTGTGGCCCTCAAGTAAGAACCAAATGCTAGGTATAGTTTCAAGTCCAAGAAACCCCCAAGTTTTATGGGCCTGGAGTGAGAAGAGGGACACTTCCTGAGCTGGTTGTGGGTTTCTCAAAGGCTGGTAGTAAAGAAATCCTATTGGAGGTGATAATTGGAGGTGATAAGCATGTGTTGAGGGTTGATGTAACTTAATGTGCCATATACAATTAATGATATTACATCCTATGTAAAATAAGGGAGTTAATGTACTGGATGATATCCATGTGTTGAATCCACTGTATGTAAGCTTGTAATGTAATGTGCTATGCACTGTAATTAGTGTGATGTACATGCTTATATGCAGGGGGAATGAACCTTAATGGACAACAAAACACTTACATACAATGTATGATTAAGCATATATAGTACTAGTCCATTATTAACGGGGTAAGGCACGCAATGCGAGTTGAGGGTCTTTCTGGAGGTTAAAAAGAACATGGAATGTGGAATGAAAGGAACAGGAAAGATAGCTAGTAGCTCAGAAGGGACACAGGGTCAAGGGAGAGGGGTTTGTGAATGAAAGAAACAAAACTATGTTTATATAATATTAATACAAATGTAAAGGGGGAAAATAAACAGGAAAGAGGAGAAAATTAAGCAAAGTGCCAAAGACCTGTGCACAGAGGGGCGGGCCCTGGTGAGATCACAGCAGAGCAGCGCCTGCAGGACGCAGGGCGTGCTGGCTGGAAGGGGATATTCTTCCCAGAAACGGGAAGGACGGGCAGGGGGAAGTCGGGGGCGATTAGCACCCAGCACCCAGCACCCAGCAGGTTCCCAGGACTAACAAGATCAATTGCTTCAAATTAAACCCCAGTTTGACCATTCGTTCGCTGTGTGTGACCTTAGCCAGGTAACTAACCTCTCTGTCTGTGAAGGGGCCAGATCTTAAGCCGAGAGCAAAGGGGCAGGAGTTCTGGGAAGGGACCCCGTGAAAGGGGAGAAGATTTGGAGCAATTCCTGTGAATAAGGGGAGACAGTTGAGCAGAGACCAGTAAAAGGAACATGTATAAAACATGGCGAAAGGGTACCAGAGTGGTAAACAACTTAAAAAATAATGTCACAGTTAGGAACTGAGATTTCAGTCCTTTTTCTCTTGGTTTAATTTCTGTACATACCAAACAACAAACAACCCCAAGCCCAGGATTGGCCTGTGTGGTAAGGAGAGAGCAAGAGCTGCCTGAGATGGTTCATTTTCTGTACCAACTTGACAGGGCCATGGGGTACCCAGATAGTCAGTCAAACATTATTCTGGATGTTTCTGTGAGGGTGTTTTTAGAGGAGATTCGCTTTTAAATCTGTGGCCTTGAGTAAAGCAGATTGCTCTCCATAATATGGGTTGGCCTTGTCCAATCAGTTGAAGGCTGGAATGGAACAAAAGCTGTGCCCTAGCGAGAGAGAACTCTCCTGCCTGATGCCCTCAAACTGGGACAGTGGTCCTTCTGGTCTCTGCAGCAGCTTCCAGCCTTCATGCTCACACAGTGACATCAGCTCTACAGGTTTTGGACTTGCCAGTCTTTGTGATCACGAGAGCCCAATTCCTTATTATGAATCTCTTTGTATGTGCACTAACTGCATGAGTTTCATCACTCATTCCTCTCAACTTCAGAAAGGGTTTGAAATGGCTGCTTAGCTACATGAAGTTTCAGGCAAATAGGGTCTTTTAAACTATAGTCCTCAGAGGGCAAAAAGCAGGTTCATTGGAAAGGGATCCTGACATGAAGAGAGCAAAAAGGAAGAAAGAATAAATGGAAGAATGGGAAATGGTCAAAGTGGAACTAGAATGTTAAAAGGAAGTTTTAACCACATACAGTTAAGAAGCAAAGAACAGGGGCAAAACTAGGAACAAAAAAGGCAAGAAAAATAAACAATGGCATTGAAAAAGAAAAAAAAAAGAGGAGTCTAATAAATGTCACTGTCCCCTTACAATTCTAATGCGGATTTAATGAGTTTCCAGAAGCCGATGAAGCAGGGACAACATTGTATACCATATCGTGCCTGACGAGTTAACTTTCCTAGCCAGGAGGAACACAGGCTGTGTGTCTGGTTGTGCAGATAAGAGCCATTCAAAACATTTATTTTAGAAAAGAAAGTCTGACACAAGGGCAAGCAGCCAATTACAATCTGGAAAGCTGTGGCTGTGGAAAATTTTACAATTTCTTTCAACATAAGTACCTAATTACACAGGCCCCCATTCCAGAACTAACACGAACACTTCTCAAGCAATCAAGTCATACATTCCAATGTTCGCATCTCTCCAAAGTCACTATATTTCCCCTGGAAGAACGGGAGGGATCTGAGCTAGCTACCCAAACAAAAACCTCAAATGACCTAAGAGGCAGAGCCAAGAGGGAAGTTAGAACAGCAACAATTTATATGATAGACTTACACTTCTTGTATTGAGTGGAGATCAAAGCCTCTGGTCTCCCAGCAAAAGGCTGTAACAGTTTGAAGCAAAAAGACAACCTTCCCCCTCTAAGGAAAGTGGAAGTGAGAAATATAGACATATTGGAAAAATGAAAAGGAAACCACAGTGCCCTCCCCCCTCAAAAAAAAAAAAAAAAACGCCCTGTTGTCACATGTTGGCTATTATCAAAAGACTATTGTGTGACTAATTCGGAGCTGTGGAGTCAGCCAGTTATGTATCAAATATTATTTAAAATACCAACCAATTTTATAAACAGGTGATGATTATGTCTTTGAAGAAATCAAAGCAGCTGCAAAAGAATTTAGTAATAAAGTTACAAATTACTAAATTCTGCCTAGCTCTTCATGGGCATTTGCAGGAGAGCATTAAGTATATCTGCAAAACATTCTTAACAAGCGAGAAGATGAAGAGAACGTTTGGGTGCAGAGTCCGGCACACTTCTGGTGTAGCGTATACTCAATGAATTCATCCACTGGAGAAGCAGAACCCGGTGCCCACTATGAATGTGCCATGCACAATGGAAGAAGGAGGGGTTAACAAACACATGATAAGATCACTGCCAGGGTGATCCTTGAAAAATGCAAATGAGACCCTAAAATACATTCTCTTTGTCATTACAATAAAATTTTAAATTTTTCGCTGTGGTCTGGAAGACCCTGCATCACACTCTTGGCGATTGCCGGCTGTTATCCAACTTCTGTGAGCTAGCTTCTTCCCCTAGGTCTTCGGGTGGCTGGGATCTTCTGGGGTACAACCAGCCACCTCCTCTGAAGCAGCTCTTTCCACCCGTCCCCAGCCCAGGTCAGTCCTCTGTCACCTCACAAGTTTACAGAATGAAAAGTCTTATCTTGTTTACTATGTGTTTATGCCTGTCACCCACTAGCAGGTGAGCTCCATGCGGACAGGGTCCTTTTTCTCATTCAACTGCTCCCGCCCCAGCACCCAGGCATTCAGCAACTACTAAATATTTGCTAAGAGAATGAGGATTCTGCCCTCAGGAAATGGCTGTTGAATGAATGAATGAGCTGTGGGCACTTTTACCTAGGCACCTTATCAGTGACACAAATATTGGAGAAACAGAAAGATACTATCAGACCAGTAAAGTCTCAGACAATTTGTCCTCAGCCAGCTGTCTTTCTTCAGAGACTGCTGAGAATGAACGATGGCTGCTAAAGTGATAACCAGTGATATGAGCTATCCTGGGACAGATTTATAACTTAGCCCTGGAAGTGGAGGAGGGGTTTGCAGATTGCTACAGCCAAGTCCAACTGAGATAATGACTGGAACAAATGAACACACACCAAAAAAGGCACACTGACAGAATAAATAGCAAGAGCATTGAATGGAATGAAACCTTAAAGTGCAAAACTCCTCATTTTTCACAAAAAAGAATTCAAGTTAATTTTTTAAAAATACATTGATATAAACATATAAGCAAAGAATTAAGAGAATTTGTAGAAAATCTGAGATAATCCCTGGCAGGCTTTTTTAAACTGAGAAATAATTCACATACCATAAAATTCACACACACACCCCCTTTTTTTTTTTTTTTTTTTTGAGACAGAGTCTCACTCTGTTGCCTGGGCTAGAGTGCAGTGGTGTCAGCCTAGCTCACAGCAACCTCCAAGTCTTGGGCTCAAGTGATCCTCCTGCCTCAGCCTCCTGAGTAGCTGGGACTACGGGCATGTGCCACCATGCACGGCTAATTTTATATATATATATATATATATATTTAGTTGTCTAGCTAATTTCTTTCTATTTTTTTAGTAGAGACGGGGGTCTCGCTCTTGCTCAGGCTGGTCTCGAACTCCTGAGCTCAAACGATCCACCCACATCGGCCTCCCAGAATGCTAGGATTACAGGCGTGAGCCACCATGCCTGGCCAAATTCACCCTTTTAAAATGCACAATTCACAGTGGTTTTTAGTGTATTCACAAGGTTGTGCAACCATCACCACTAATTCCAGAACATTATCACCCCAAAAAGAAACATCATACCCATTAGCAGTCACTATCAAACCCCTCCCCATCCTGGTCCCTGACAACCACTAATCTTCTTTCTGTATGGATTTGCCTATTCCTGACATTTCTTATAAATGAAATCATATGTGATCTTTCATATCTGGCTTCTTTTACTTAGCATAATGTTTTCAAGGTTCATCCATGCGGTGGCATGGATCAGTACTTCACTCCTTTTTATGGCTGAATAATATTCCATTGTATGGGTTTACCACATTTTGTTTATCCATTCATCCATCACTTGATGGGCAGGCACTTGGGTTGTGTCCACTCTTGGGCTATCATAAATAATGCTACTATGATGTTTTGTGTACAAATTTTGTGTGGACATGTGGTTTCAATTCTCTTGGGTATGTATATACCTAGCAGTGAAATTGCTGGTCATGTGATCCTGGTGGGTTTTTAATGGAGAAGCTGCCTTCTAAACAGATGTAGTTAAAGGGAAACTAATTTCAATTCACATATGAAGCAAGAAGCAAACAAGAAACAAAAATCAAGTAGTGAGAAAAAGGATAACACTAAAATAAGTCAGCTAATATGTCGAACCCCTTTTCTGTGCCATGTCCCTTGCTAGAAAATTTGTACCTAACATTTAATCCTCATCCTCACAATAGTCCTATAGTGTTCTCCTAATTATCCCTCTTCTACAAAAGAAGAAACGGTTCAGACTCCAGGATGTTAGGCTGCCCAAGATCACACTCGGGGAGAGCAGTGGCCAGCTCAGAGAGGGCAGACTGCTAGAACATTCATAAGAAACATCTATGGTCTAAATTTTCCTTTCAAAGAGGCTCCCATCAAATTAAAAAACAAACATTAAACAATATTCTGTTTTCAGAAAATACATAGAGAAGCCAATTTTAAGAGAGAGGAAAATTCAATTTGAACAAAGGGACATGTGGGCACATGAGGAGCTCTTCAGGATCCCTGGGCAGGGACGTGCATGCCGGCTCTCTGGCAGCAGAGCTAGGGTGAACCGAGGGTGAGCGGAGGCCGGGGACGAGGTGGCCAGTTAGGAGGCTGTCAGGATAGACTGGGGAAAGAAATATGGCCAGCGAAGTGGAGGATGAGGAGGGGGTGAAAAGGTGAGAGAGACACAAGCAAAGTGTCTCTGTTGCGAGAGAGGTGGGAGCCGCGGCACAGGAGCCCCACGGTGCTCGAGAGGGAGGTAAGAGCCATGCCACATGTCACTGATGGAAAATGAGCCACTGACAGAGGGCTCTCACTTTCCTATATAATTTGCATCTTTCCAAGGGCAACCGTAAGTTGCTGGACTTCTTATGAGAGGCCTTACCTGCTTCAACATTTTATGAACTTCTTAAATTCCTCCAGAGAGTCAATAGAGACAAATAATGTCATTCAAAAGCACGTGCTGAGCAGCTCCCTGATGTCTCCCCACAGAGCCTGGTGTACTGAATGCCCTGCACACAATGGGTGCTAAGTGTGCACTGATTGACAGAAGAAATTATATCCCCATTAGAACCACACAGCTGTGTTTTCAATTCTGCTGATTCAATATTTCCCATCAGAAACAGCTTTTGGTCTTTCAATATTGCAACCGGTTTACCATCATGCACATAAAGGCACAAAGTATATGTAGTTGTCTTTTGTGATCAAAGAGAATGCTGTCTGTGTGGCAATCTGAGGCACATCAACAATGACTAAGAGAGCAATACTTTCCTCTCCTTGTTTCTGACACTTGTGGGGAAATTAAATCTGACAATCAAAGTGAATAGAAGCTAGGCTGGCTCTTCCAGTTATAGGAACCAAAAAAAAAAAAAAAAGCCAAAAGGATATGGGACATATTGGAAACTTAAGGGCAAAAAGACTCATTACCCAGGTGTGACCACTAGACCTGTCTGTCCAGTACAGTAGCCATCAGCCACATGGAGCTATTTCGTTAAAATTAAATAAGATTAAAAATTCAGTTCTTCAGTCACACTAGCCACATTTCAAGTGATCTACAGCCACGTGTGGCTGGGGGCTACTGCACTGGGTAGCACAGGTACAGAAGGTCCATCATCACAGAAAATTCTTTTGGACAATGCTAAACCAGACTGACTGCGCGGTCAGATGTGGGAAAAAAAAGTCTATTTTTTATCCACTAACTGATACTATGGTTTGACTGTTCTGGCCAGATACCCTTAAGTCGGTATGTTTTTAGACTTTGGATTTTACAGATCAGGAAAATCCTTCTTCTAATTTGGGGTTGCCAAGTTTCTATTTTTCCAAGTCAAGCTGCCACCAGCTTACTAGTCTGCACACCCCACGGAGGTCTTCTGACCGCTCAGCATCATATCCCTGTGCTTAAGGCAACACCTGGTTCACCGCATGTGCTCAACAACTATCTGCTGAATAAGTGTATGTGCACGCGCACACACACACGCACACACACACACAGCCTTACCCTTTTCAATTTATTTTTGGTGAAAACTTTGTCACTGGATAGCACCAGTCTGGTGAAAGGTGTTTGGGTTTGTTTGGGGTTTTTTCCTTTTTTTTTTTTATTTCAGAGTATTATGGGGGTGTTTGGGTTTTATACACATACACACACACAGGCTGGAGTAAGTCAAGATGAATGAGTCATCTAACACTTTCTGAGAACTCTGTATTAACAAATACTTGTAACAGGAGTCCAAAGCATAACGCTGCCAAGTGTGGGCTTCTCTAAACTGACTATATATTTCAGAACCAACCACGAGAAGGAGTGGCGGGAGAGAAAAACTGTTTGCTTTTCAATGGCACCAGAGTGCCCTCTCGTGGTAAAATACAGTACTGGTGTAGTCACAATTTTTATTCAAACAAGTGACTTTATGCTTCTAGCAATGCATAAAACCTGTACTGACCTATAACTACTCAGAGAATCGGTCCAAACATGCACCTAAATAGTTACATATAAAATATTAAAAGCTGTGTTGCTAAAAAGGATAATTAAGAATTATTTGTCACAGGACTATCCAGTGAGGTCATCCAAATACCTAGGAAATGGTGAAATCTGCTCTTGGGACTTGATATTCTGTCTAGTTTCTCTTCATCTTTTAGTTAAAAAAACTACTTTCAAGTTCAAGGTATCACACATTCAGTTTACTCCTTCCTTTGTCTAACTGCAACAATAACCTTTGCTGCCTCCAGCTTTTTTCACTTTCATCTTAACATCTTTGTTTCCTCATATAAACCATTCTTTGAGAATGAGAACTGTTTTAGTTGTTCTTTTACACTATATAAACAGTGATAAATCACGTCCAGATGTCCGGGGGTGGGGGGGAGGTTGTCTTAAGGAAAAGATGAAAATGTGACCTTGATCCTTTTAGGCAGTTTTTACAAATTTCAGCTTGATATTCTGTGGCCTTGCAAGGGTAAAGGACACCTTCATCGATCAGTTGCTGTTAAGGCAGAACTCTCTGGTTCTGTTAAGCAAGGACACGGAATGCTTCTTCAGGTGACAGAGTAGAAAATGCTGATTTGCCCATAATGATCCTATTACATGTGGTCTCTGTGAAGCAGAAGAATCACTGCTTGAACGAGACCTCAAGATGCTGTCAAACCCAAAGTCAGTGCCCCAGTCTGGAGGTTCAGAGGCAGAATCTTTAGAAGGCAGTCTCAGACTGTAATGGTGGCCACAGCATCTGATTCTCATGGGTGTTTGTTAAAAATGTAGATTGTTGGCCGGGCGTGGTGGCTCACGCCTGTAATCCTAGCACTCTGGGAGGCTGAGGCGGGCAGATTGTTTGAGCTCAGGAGTTCGAGACCAGCCTGAGCAAGAGTGAGACCCTGTCTCTACTAAAATTGGAAAGAAATTAATCGGACAACTAAAAATATATAGAAAAAATTAGCCGGGCATGGTGGCACATGCCTGTAGTCCCAGCTACTTGGGAGGCTGAGGCAGAAGGATCGCTTGAGCCCAGGAGTTTGACGTTGCTGTGAGCTAGGCTAACAGCCACGGCACTCTAGCCCAGGCAACAGAGTGAGACTCTGTCTCATTAAAGAAAAAAAAAAATGTAGATTGTTCCTCAGATCTACTCAAGACTATAAACCACATTTCTGTGGAGTTTGGTAATGAATCTGCGTTTTTATTAAATTCCCTAAGTAGGAACCCCTGTGGGTATAATAGCCAATTTCAGTATTGAGCAACTGACAGGGAGAGACCCCTTTATGGTGGCGTTTTTTAATTTCAGAATATTATGGGGGTAAAAATGTTTTGGTTACATGGATTGCTTCTGTACTACTTGAATCAAAGTTGTAAGTGTGCCCATCACCCAGATAGTGTACATGGTGCCGGTTAGGTATGAATTCACCCAACCCCTCCTCCCCCTTCCCACCTGCTTGATTTCTGTTGAGTTTTACTTTCATCTGGGCACGAGTGCTGATTGGTTAGTTTCAATTTAATAGTGAGTACATGTGTTTGTTTTTCCATTTTTGCAATACTTCACTCCAGTTCCACCCAGATTGTTAGAAAAGGTATTCTTTTTTTATGGCTGAGTAGTCCTCCATGGTATACACATACCACATTTTATTAATCCATTCATCAACTGATGGGCACTTGGGTTGATTCCACATCTTTGCAATTGTGAATTGTGCTGCAATAAACATTCAAGTACAGGTGTCTTTTTGATAAAATGACTTTTTTTCCTTTGGGTAAATACCCAGTAGTGGGATTGCTGGATCAAATGGTAGATCTTTTAGTTCTTTGAGGAATCTCCATACTATTTTCCATGGAGGTTGTACTAGTTTGCAGCCCCACCAACAGTGTATATCTTTTTCTCTGCATTCACACCAGCATCTGTTGTTTTTTGACTTTTTAATGGCCATTCTCACTGGGGTTAGGTGGTATCTTGTTGTGGTTTTGATTTGCATTTCCCTTATCCCCTTTGTGTTTACTGACTGCCTCAGCTTTGTTTTAAAGCTTTTTTTCCTCTTGCATTATCTTGGCCACTCCTGGTGTTAAGGATGTTGTCTTGTTTCTCTTCAGTTTTATCTTCTGCAGAGCTGAACAATCTGGAGAGGCAGTCTCTTACTGTTCAGGACTTCTGCGATTCTACTCCGTTCCCTTTTTCTTTCACAAGTCATGGGGCTCATATCTAAAAATATTTAAAGGGCAAACCCACTGGTGAATCGAATGGTTCCAATGTGCTGTATTCCTTTTTTTAGTGAGGATTACATCCATACATTAAAGAATCTAATGCTATCAATGCTAGAAAAATAAAGACCATGAATAAATTTACATTATTGAAATGGGTGAACTTCAATGTAGAGACAAATACTAAATTTGCTATGTTTCCTCTAGAATGTAATACTGTTATAGACCTTCTAGGACATACCATCTTTTATTGATGTTAACAAAAGACAATCATATTTTTTCTAAAAGTAGGCAAGGTTTTCATTATAAGCTGTTCTGTAATATTTGCATATGTGGTTTTTAACCTTGTGCATACTACTTTGATTTCTTTTCAGACTAAAAAGATAGTTGAGAATGAAGGAGAAAAACCTCATTACTAGATCAATTTCTTATATTTTATTAGCAACACTTGAGACTAATTTTGAAGCAAGAGCAAATAAAAGTTCACATTTGTTGAGTATCTGTGTACAAAGTATTACTTTAAACGTACTACTCAATATGCACTGGTTCAAAAAGCTGTGTGGAGTATGGTCCACAAAGAGTTTCTGCTTAAGAGCAACTTCAGCAGGGCAGTAGAAGAGGTAGAAAAATCTAGGGTAACTCAGGCTACTGACATTAGCATTAAACAACTAGATACATCATCACCCATCATTCATGAAATGTTCTGGACTCCTGGGTTCCTACCAAATACCAACACAATTTAATATCAGATTATCCACAGCTAGTACCTCTTCTATATTATTATCTATCTTAGACCAAGGTTAAGGAATGTTTTGGCTCACTCATACAGTGCCTAGTGGAGGGCGGGAAGTATGATAACCAGCAGTCAGTAACCTTAGGTTCAAATCCTGACTGATTCAAAATATGTGACTTAACATAGAAATCACTTAAGTTCTTTGACCCTAAATCTGCACATATGTAAAATGGGGACTGCCAGTCTTCCCATCATGAATATCACAGGGAAGGGCTGAGGTGACAGATGTGAATGGTCTCTAAAGGATACTCAATAAATGTTTAATGAATCTCAATGTAATCTGAGCTCTATCCTAGTGGAGAACCAGTAGACTCCTGAGTGAGGCAAATGACAGGAGCAGTCCTTTCCCAGGAATGGTACCCGCCATCAACAATGTAGATAACCCAACACAGACTGAAGCTCAGTGATGCTCAACCTGCTTTAATGTTACGTTACAGACACAAACTCTATTACTCACCCACTACACCCTACCATGCAATTACTTCCTTCTAACCTTCAGATACAATGATGTGTACCCTAAATTTCCCAAAGTAAACACAGTGAAAAAAGAGCTACATGTACTCCTCAAGGATTGTAAGTACACGTACCAACTTCTCACCAGGTACTACAAAAGCACTTTCTGTGCACATGAGGTCTCACTTTCTCATCAACCAGCTCTCATGAGGTGGGCACTCTATGCACAATCTACAGAGGGGGGACTGGGATGTGGAGCTCACTCTGAGCCCAGACCACAGAGCCCATGAGTAGAGAGCTGGGGTCTGGCTCCAGAGCCACATGCTCAGCCACTCTGTGGTGCTGCACCCCTGACAGAAAGTACAGTGAAAGTCCCATAGTTTCAAACATATGCTGGGATTTTGTTTTTGTTGTTGTTAAGAGACAGGGTCTCTATGTTGCCCAAGCTGGAGTGCAGTGGCTACTCACTGGCATGATCATAGCAAACTACAGCCTCCAACTCCTGGACTGAAGCAATCCTCCCACCTCGGCCTCCCAAGTAGCGGGGACTATAGGAGCACATCGTGGCACTCAGCTGTGCTGGGATTTTAAATTTTAAATTGTTGATAGTCAAAACATATCCCTCTATGATAGAGAGATTATTCTCAATTTACAGATACTAAGACTCAAAGAACACATGAAAAGAGACAGAACCAGAATTTTCTGACATCAGTTTTTATAGCTTCCTCTTGTCCAAAGGAAAACTGAAAATAAATCCACATTCCAAGCATGTGTTGAATTTAGAATTCTGACAGATAATTGGGCAGTATGTGCCCAAATTTTAAATATATATGTATATACTTTTATGTATGACCCTGCAAATTCCACTTCTAGGATCTCTCTTATAGAAGTACTAATACAAGTATATGAAGAGAACTGTGCAAGGATGCTTACTGCAGCAATGTTTGCTAAGAGCAAAACCTAAAAACAACCTGAATATCCATCCATTCATCTATAGTATGTATGGCACAGACACACACACGATGGAACACCATGGAGCTGGTTGAAAGAATGAGATGGCTCTAGCTACACTGTAAAGATATCTTGGATATACTATTAAGCAAAAAAGCAAGTGACAGAATGTGTGTAGTATGATCCCATTTTTATTAAAATAAACTGTGTGTGTGTATGTGAGAGATACATGTTGTAGAGATATAGAAAAGGGCCTGGAGGAATACATAAATGTTCCTTGGGAGGTAGAAATTGGGGGGTGTGGGGGGCGAGTGTCTCTCAAGTTCCACTTTGTAGATGTCTGTATTTGTTTGAAATTGATTAAGAAATAACAATATACAATTTTGAAATAAAAAGAATTTTGGAGGCTAATTTTTTAAAGGGAATAGAATAATAATGACATGCCCCTAAAATGTAAACTTCTTTCTCCCATTTGCAAACCTGCGAATACACAGTAAGGGCAGCATTGCCACAAATTCCTCTTTCAAAAGCTCATTCAGGACACTAATTCATTTCAGAGACCTTTTTTTCTTTTTCTTTTTTGAGACAGGGTCTTGCTCTGTTGCACAGGCTAGAGCGCAGTGGTGTCGGCCTAGCTCAGAGCAACCTCAAACTCCTGCGCTCAAGGGATCTTCCTGCCTCAGCCTCCGAAGTAGCTGGGACTACAGGTGCATATGCCACCACTCTCAGCTAACTTATCTATTCTTTGTAGAGACGGGCTAACTCCTGGCCTCAAGCAATCCTCTCATCTCAGCCTCCCAAAGTGCTAGGATTATAGGCATGAGCCACTATGCCCAGCCTCATTTCAGAAATTTTAAAGGCTAGCAATGCCTCCATTTTCAGACTATGTCATAAATGACATAAACATCAAAATGAAGGCTTCTATAATTATAGATCTTAAAAAGGAAACATGTAAAATACTTAGACAAAACAAATGACTAAAGCTGCATCGTTTTCCTACACTTTATTCAAAACTGGCTCTACTTCTTAATTATTTGACAGAACTAAAAGTCTACTGTCCAAATGTAAATATTCATCATAAGTTGAAAAATAATCTTTGAATTTGTGCTCTGACCCATATTTGGCACAATTAAATCACAGGAAAGTCAGATGACACAAACAGTCACACCTCAGCATATAACAAAATCCTGAAAGTAGCATAGCAGTTAGCTATGACGCCATTTATTAAACTCTCAAACTGAATTATAATCTTAACTTACACACACCACAATACACCTTTGCACAGGTAATTTTATTCTTTCCTGTGGGTGTCAACAGTGCTCATAGATTGTAATTTGAAACATTCAAAAAGCACATACCTGAATATTGTCACATTTCTTTACATCACAATTCAATAACTATTGAACAGTTATGTCTACTAAATACAGTGAACAAAATGGTATAAATGTTTACACCATTCCCTTGTAAACAAGGTTTTTGTGCACAATAGTAACAAATGGAATTAATGCATACCACGATATCAATAAGGAAAAGACCTTTTCTTTAAATAAACTATTCTGTTTATAAATAAACTCTGATTTTTTTTAGTACACATTTACAGACCTGATCAATAAAAAGAAACAATATATATATATTTTCCTTTAAAAAGAAAATGTTGGACCACTATGGAGAACTAACCTAGGAAAAGGGGTAAGCAAGCAAAGGGTAAGAGAGAGTTAAAAGCACTACCATACTGCAAACTAGTTCTGTTACATACACCAACACAAGGACAGGATTGTCTGGGGAGGAGCTCATTTTTACTTGAATTCCAGCAAGTTGCAATCAATCTTGTAGTACACATATGGGTAATATTCCTGTTGACTCAGGTTTAAACCTGGAATATCCATAGGAGCCTATGGAAAAACAAGACAATTATTCAATCACATACTTAACATAAGAAAAAGGTATTACCATTTACCTTTTTATTGAACACCTACTCTGGGCTAAATGTATGTACATATGCTCATTTAATCTGAGTTAGGCATTATCTCCATTTTGCAAATGAGGAAAGATCTCTGAAAGGTTGACTTGCCCTGGGAAACACAGCGAGTAGCAAAGCCAGATTCAGGCATTCTGACTCCAAAGCCTGCTGTGTTTCTACCATCACCCTTGGAGGCTTGGGATATTGAGTTTATGGGATACAAGGCTTATGAAATGTTGAATGAAAATAAACCAAATATGGTTTTAAAGACAACACTTATTAGACGTGCATGTTATAAGAATTTGCAGGAAATTATGTATCAAATAGATCGCTTATTTTATCTGCAATTCCATAAAAATGTAGCAAGTCATTTCCTGCATTTTCTTCTATCAAGAAAAACTGATTTTTCATGGTTCTAACTAATGCCTACGTGAGATACTACCATCCCAAAAACAAAAAGTCAGCAAGATATTTGAAATCAAGGCTGGGCACGGTGCCACATGCCTGTAATCCTAGCACTTTGGGAGGCCGAGGCAGGAGGATCCCTTGAGCCCAGGAGTTTAAGGCTGCAGTGAGCTATGATGACACCACTAAAGTCTAGCCCCAGCAACAGAACAAGACTCTATCTCAAAAAAAAAAAAAAATTTTGAAATCTAAAATATAAAAAAGGTCACTACAATTTTAAACAGCAGCAACAAAAAACACATGTAGTCTTGTTTCTATCTTCTTTTAGCAAAAGAAGATATAAATATGTACCACTTTAGAAAAATCATAGCTCCTTTCGAAACACTTTTTTTTTTTTCCTGAGACACAGTCTCACTCTGTTGCCCGGGCTAGAGTGCCGTGGCGTCAGCCTAGCTCACAGCAACCTCAAACTCCTGGGCTTAAGCGATCCTTCTGCCTCAGCCTCCCAAGCAGCTGGGACTACAGGCATGCGCCACCATGCCTGGCTAATTTTTTCTATATATTTTTAGTTGTTCAGTCAATTTCTCTCTATTTTTAGTAGAGACAGGATCTCGCTCTTGCTCAGGCTGGTCTTGAACTACTGAGCTCAAATGATCCACCCACCTCGGCCTCCCAGAGTGCTAGGCAAAATGCTCATCTATTGACTGTTATGTCTGCCAAATAAAATTAAAATAACTACTTATGTTCTTCCTCTCTGCAATTTACCGTTTTTGTAAACTAGTATCACTGGTTGTTCCTGTATTATCTGCAGCTATAAACATCTGACATACAGCAGGATAATGACTGGCTATTAGAAATATCAAGAAGCAAAGCACAGCTACAACTAGTATAAACCAGGGTCAACAATGTAAATTACTTGCTACATTTATCTAACAAACTGAGAACCTCAAAGCAATAAAAAATGATTAAGTATCATGATATTTACTATCCCTTTTCTATCATCTTCCAGTCATTTTTTCCTGAAATTCACTCCAATTCCTACTCTACCAGGCTATCGAGTAAGTACTTACATCAATTATAGCTGCTGCACTGCTGTCTAGATGTTTATACAATTCATATAATACTTCTCTCAGTTTCTTCATTGTTTTCTTATTGGGTTGAAGTAGCATTGCTTGGAAGTTCACTGGTAAGCCATACCTTAGAAAGAAGCAGAAATACAGTATGCAACACAAGCAGGCACATGAAGAGATTTGTTTTTAAAACAAGTATTTTCAAACTCTTTGGCCATGATTAACAGGGAAAGGGTATCTCATTTTAATGACTACCTTCACAAGTTCAACTAATATACATAGAACCTTAAACTAATTTACAGAAAAAACTTAAAACTAACATACATAGAAACATAAACCTCTGGTCCTCACTGCCCACTAGAAATCTCTCTTTAAAATGAGCCAATTACTAGGAATTACTTTAATTATTAATACTATTCAATTTTTAAAGCAATCTATGAATAGCCTCAGGAAATAATAACATGTAAAGTTAGTAGATACTTTTATGATAATAAACATGAGATTACCCACATCTACATTGAAAATTTAAAGAAACAGTGAGCATAGCTACACACAATTTTTTAAAAACTATTTCTAATAAAGTTAGAGCAACATGTGCAGAGGACAAAACGATTGAAATTGTAAGTATTTCAAAATATTAAAATATTTTAGGTTAATATGAGATGATTTCAGTAAGTCATTAATATACTGCATACCAAACTATTAATGCATGTAAAATATTTGAAAGATCTTCCTTTCAATCAAACATTGGCTGATATTTTACAACCTACTTTTAACTTAAATAACTACATAAGCAAAGAACCCGAGAGCATACCAGCATGGATCTTTCTCTAAACCTGCTGTTAAAGGATAAGACTGATTCACACTTTATAAGCTGTACGATATTGACAATTTCTCCTTCATGATGGGACCTTTAGTTTCTCCAAATCTATTTCATATTGCTAGACTGTGTTATAAATAAAGAGGTCCAGTGTAAAAGAATCCATGAACTCTTCAGTTACAAGTTTTGCGATGAACTTTCTTTACCTTAAAACAGACTCAACAAAAACTCTTAAAGCTTTCACGTGAATCCACGCAATAAACGCCTCACTGAAATTCACTTTCAGCCACCGCACGAGTGGTCCCTATAAAATGAAAAAAAAATAATTACCACAAATTTGTTCTTAGAAAAGACAATTTGACAGACCAACTATTTTTAAAGAAGTAACTGTCCACTAGGAATCTACAGGAGAATTAAGTCACGTAAGTCACTTTTTAAATGTTTTAAGTATTATTCTCATTACCTTCGATACTTTACCTTGAATTAGATTAAAAGGTTAGCCACTACTAGGTAACCTCAACAGACACTAAAATGCACCTGAATCAATTCACTAACATAGAAAAAGGCACATATTTTAATTAAAGTGGTACAAAATACAGGAGTACTCTAGATTTGAAAAGCAAAATATAAAAATCTGAATTTACTACACAATACTCTAAAACATTTAATACATTTAAAATAGAATTCTACCTGCAAACAACTTCTCAGAAACAAAAGCAAATATTATAGTTATGCAGGCAAGGGATTTAATAGCCCTAGCTCTTAGTTTTCTCATCTGTAAAATAAGGGGATTGATAAAGATCTCCAAAACCTCTTTACATTCTAAATTTTTAATGATTTTCTATTATGTAGTATTTAGTTCTTTTTGAACTTAAAATATCTGGTAGAATTAAATACCTCTTTAAAGAAACAAATTTCAAATACTACAGACTCTCCACACTCAAAAGATATACACATACATTACCAATTCAGCTAACACTTGGATAACACTAATAGGCTATGATGTACCAATCAATTAATTTAAGCAATAAAGATAACAAAGTAAAAATCTTTGGTCAAAATATTTGTTCTTTAAAGGGTTGAGTCTTCCCCAACAAGTTGGTTATACTGGATATTACTTGGTTAGGGTTAATTTTCTCCCAGTCGAGATGACATGGTTTATCAAGTACTTAGAAATAATTTTCAGTGGAATTTGCCTTTATTTCTCCCCCATATTACAAGGGAAACACATTATCATTCATTGCATGTTTCCCTTTCCATACAAGCCTTTAGTCTTCACAGTAATCCTACAGTTGAAGATGGCAAGCAAGTCGATGCCATCTTCCGTTTTCACAGTTCCATCCCTGTTCCCCATGATGCCTACAACATACCAACTCCTCAATAGTTTAAATACAAATTGCTTCAACAGAAAACTGAGGCATTGGAAAAATTTGCCTTAAGAAAATGAAAATTCTTACTGAAAAGAGAGAACTTTATTAACTAGAATCACCCTTCACTACAAGGACATTAACCAAAATTCTGTATTTAAAATTAATCTCTGATATGGATTTAGGTGGAGTAATTAATTTTTAGGTATGTATTTTAAGATAACTATTCATAGATCTAAGCTTTAGAGGAAATTCCTTCTGACTACTCAACAGAAAAAACTAAAATCAAATTTCTTAAAAGGAAAATCAGAGAAGTTTTGCTTTCTTTTATATCGAAGAAAGCAATACCCACTTTTTCTTCTGCTTAACGTCGATAATACTAAATATTAAAAACACATACAAATTGTTTTTTCTTGTCAGTAGAAAGCCTGTTCATTTCTTCTTTATCTGCTCTCATTTCCTCTTCATTATACTGGAAGTCACGAACGATGAATCTAAATTTGGGGAATAAAACATTATTCACACTGCATACAAACGAACTAACAAAATAAATAACAGTAATAATCATCACCATCACCATCTTACTTGTTTTCCCTGGCTTTGTGTCTGAAGTCATCAACGGCCTTCCTAAATAAGGTGACATTACAAAGGTAACTGTCTTGGTCCTCTGAGAGAACACTACGGAAAAAAAGAAAAAGTCCACTTAAAGCTTTATACTTATTGCTTTCTCTCACAGTAAGGGGAGAATTCAGAAACAGGAGGAAGAGAAGGAATAGTAGGGTATGACGGCCCTTCCCAAATCACCTCAATGCTATGCATCTGTATTGCCTCAAACACCAAAGACACTGAATGTTTGCTTACTATGTTTTCTGTTTACGATGCCTTAACATGCTATATTACATTTACTTCTTACTAACCAAAAAAAGTAAACATTAACTCAAGTAAAGCATCCAAACTCTAAGAACCATGCCTTTCAATCTATAGCGGTGCCAGGCTGATTTGTTTCCAGAGCCCCCTGCTAAGCACTCTCTTCTTTTCTCTCTTCTAATTCTCTCTTCCCCTCCCCAGTCCAACCCAGCTCTGCTGAGGCCCAGCTCAGCCTCTCTGCACTGCCAGCACCTCATACCTCAGATCTTGCCTTTTCTCCCATCACACCCCTAAGTCGAAAACGACAAACACAACTGTCTAAATAACCTCTGAATAAATGTGCTTGCAGGCATCTCAGCATCCCTTTTAGGCTTTAGATGATCCCAGTGATGTCAGAAGTTCTATTCAGTAACAGTTCCATGGCTATCACTGGAAAGACCTTTCCAGACACAACTGCCAGGAAATTTTACCTGTCATAGAAATTTATAATGCCTTGGGGGAAAGTCCACTGTTTGGAAAGGCAAACTGCATAGCACATGTATAGTATGGGGTCCTAATTTGGCTTTCAGAATTTACCTATTATGTACACAATCCCTTATGTGAGGTCTACAAGGCTGTGCACTTAACTGTTCAACAGTGATGACCTGGGGGCGGGGAATATTAACTCAGGGGTTTTTTTTGTTTTTTAATGCTCAGCTTTTATTTATAGTGTGGTACTTTAGAAATTGGAAAAAAAAATAGCAAGTTTTACAAAACTGAGGGAGGCTGGGCACAGTGGCTCATGCCTGTAATCCCAGTACTTTGGGAGACTGAGGCAGGAAAGATCGCCTGGGGCCAGGAGTTCAAGACCAGCCTGGGGAACATAGCGAGACCCTGTATCTACAAAAAAAAAATTTAAAAATTAGCTGGGCATGGTGCTGTGCGCCTATAGTCCCAGCTACTTGGGAGGTTGAGACAAGAGGATCACTCGACCCCAGGAGTTGAAGGCTGCAGTGAGCTACCATTGTGCCATTGCACTCTAGCCTGAGCGACAGACCAAGACCCTATCTCTTAAAGAAAAACAAAAAGAGGGAGTGCTTGTGGAATTCGAAGATACTTTATTAAATTTTTTTTTAAAAGCAAGTGTAGTTTTCCCTGAAGCCTAAGAACTGGCTGGTTAGCCAAGTAAATTCGGAAAGCAATTACAATGCTTAATCACAGAGTGGTTTTAGAACTGAACTTACCCTGGCTCCTGGTCAGCCAGCCAACAGGAGCCACTTCCCCAGCATCTGAGCAGCACACACACTTTTGGGAGTATTGATCACTGTGATAACTGACATTTAGAGAAAGCCCGACTGCTTCAAATTTGAAATGTTTAAATATTCTTTTAAATTGTGTCTTCTCAAAGTTATTACCCTTAGTTCTTACTCCTAATGCCCACCAAACCTAAAACAAGGCAGCTAGCCAGTGGACAGAGCTCAATAAAAACATCTTTTAATGATCTTTTGGTCTGCCAAGATTGACTCAATGCAGTGATGTACAAAATGGCTGAGATCAAAACAAATCCAAATCTAACTCGACAAGCTACTTCAGAGACATAAACAATACATCCCACCACTGTCATATTAATCTTTTAAAATTATACAATACTTTGCTGTTCTGAAGGCCCTTTCAAAAGCATTTGATGCTTGACATGGCCTGGTGTCAATGAGCAGGGTGTCTATTAGCAGGTTCCTACCTATCCGTGCAGAGGCCTGGGACACAACCAAGTTGCACGGCTTACTCAAATCCTGACGGTGAAAGAAGCCAAGATAAAAACTCAGTCTTGTTTTATAACTAAATCCTACTGTGCCGCCTTATTAAAAAAATAAATAAAAGCCATTTGCTTTCCCTCCCTCCCCCAAGAAAGGTATTTCCAAAAAATAAATCACGAGTCTTTACTATAATGGACTTTCAGTCATTTTAGTCATTTAATGTGTACTGAGACTCTATAATGTGCCAAGCTCTTGCCAGATATTAGGAATAAAACTATTAAGACATTGTTTCCTGACCACAAGGAATGCGTCTAGAGAGTATATAAACTGGTAACTACAACACAGAGCTGTAAGTACTATAATAGAAGACACATATAATACATTGGGGAATGAGGAACTTTACCTGAAGGCATCCAAAAGAGTTTTACAAAAGAGGTGATGTCAAGTGGAAGTTTGAAAGATAGGCAAAAGAGGCCAGGAGCGGTGGCTCACACTTGTAATCCTAGCACTCTGGGAGGCTGAGGTGGGAGGATCACTTAAGCTCAGGAAGTCACCAGCCTGAGCAAGAGTGACCTCATCTCTACAATAAATAGAAAAATTAGCCAGGCAAGGTGGCACACACCTTGTAGTCCCAGCTACTCAGGAGGCTGAGGCAGGAGAATTGCTCGAGTCCAGGAGTTTGAGGTTGCTGTGAGCTATGATGATGCCACTGTACTCTAGCCGGGGTAACAGAGCAAGACTCTTGTCTCAAAAAAAAAAAAAAGTAGGCAAAAGAGACCGTGCCAGATAGAACACTAATATGCAAATGAACACATGTATGGAACAGCATGGTGTATTTGAGGTACAGCTGGGATGCAGGGTACTAGGAGGGGTGTGCATATGTTGGGGGAGGCAGCACAAGTGACAGCAGCAGGACTTTAAACAGGGCAATAACCAACAGACTTGTATGTCACAGAGACAAAACTGGCAGCAATGTGGAGGACTAATGAGAGGGAAGTTACGGGGGAAAAGGAGACCGGTCAAGGAAAATTACAATGGTCCAGGCAAGGGATGACGGGAGTGTAAACTGAGCAGCAGCAGTGGGCATGTGGCAGGGGGGAGCAAGTTTAAAGTAGATTTAACCATATGAAATTGTGAATATTTGATCATTTTTGACCTATGAAACAGTGATTTCATATGGTTCAACCAAATACTATGGAAGGAAGAAATGATACAACGGATTAGACGGGGAAGGGGGGAGTTTGAGGGAGAAGTAAGAGTCCACAATGACTGGCTACCATGCTTCCTGTTCGGATCACTATGTAGACATTGCTGCCATATACTACAAGGAACCCGGAGAGTTTGAGTCTGAGATTGGGGTGATAATGTTGGCTACCTAGGGAATATCACATCGAGCGGTCCAGTATGAACCTGGGTATGTGAGTCTGAAGCTGGGGGTGAAGGCAGGCTACGGATGGAGATTTAGGGGTCCTAAAACGACAGGTGAGGTTAGAGCCACGGGTGTGGTTGAAACAGCACTGATAAAACAGACTGTGTCCCCCTGAGACAGAATAGCCTAAGTCTGGGACGGCCAGTATTCAGGGTTACCAGAGTCTCTCCCACTCACTCAAGCAATTTAGGTATAGAAGCCCGGAGATTGCATATAGATTATGCAATGACTAGAGAGAGTCCAGGCTCGGCAGAAGAGGATGTGTGATTGGAGGAAATCACCAAAGTCAATGCAAACAAAGGGTTGGGGGACTGGAGATGCAAACACAAAGGGCAGGTTCAGTGAGAGTGAGAAAGATGGAGGGGAAGTCTGGTAAAGAGTTGGACTGTAGATCTAAGGTTCCAGAGGTAGATGCTTTCTGGAGGGTGAGGCCAAGGGAACAGCCTGCAGAAACTGAGTGGGGGTGATGATCCACCATGAGATCGTCAGGGAGGTGCAAAGGCACATGAGGGAGGGACCTGAGACCAATAGTGACCTTAAGCGGCATGTGAGACCAAGGTAAAGAAACAAAACAAAAGCCACGAGAAGAGGAAAGAGGTAAGAAAGTCACACCTTTTCATGATTAAACATGGACTTGAACTCTCCCCAGATATGATGTTGGTCAGGAACTATGCCTGAGTTTAGTTTACCCCAACTCTGATAAAGTTCTACTAGGTTCAAATAAACGAGCCAAACTCATTCTCTCCAATTATTAATAGCTCTACTGTTATGTAGAAGTAGTAACACTATCTTCTCATAGGTGTAATTGGGTCTAGAGGAACCTGAAAGTCAATTGCTAGTCAACGTTTTTCAGATGTTTCATGACATTTTCAGCAACCATGAGAGTGGCAGTGCTTTCTGGAGCTTATAAGCTCTTCCTGCTGCATCTGACTTCTAACCTCTCTCCTAAGACTCTCTGCTCCCTAATCAATCCACCTGTTTCTTCCCTGCCTTTCTTCACAAAAGTCACCTTTGCAACCCCTGCTCCAAAACACAAGAGAAACTTTTCACAATGGCTAGTATCATTTTTTATGTACTTCCTAGCCAGGCTCCTCTGCTTCGTTTGGAACTCCAGCTCCCTGCTTCACCTCTGTGAGGCACCAATGTCCTTGTGGTGCTCTTTCCAATAGCAGAAAAAAGGCAAAAGTTAACCAGTAATCTGACCCAATCAGACAATTTTAACAAGTAAAAGCAGACAGTTTGAAAAAAAAAAAAAAAAAAAAAAAAAAGGAAAGTGGTAATTCTGAAAGTACATGTTCTTTCTGAACAGCATTCCAACAAAGAAAAGCAGAACAGCAGCCCAGCCTACTCTTCTCTGGCCATAACCTTGACATGGCATTCATACACATCCTGCATTTAGCCACATAATAATGGCAGTACATCAAATTGTCAAATCTTTTAATACTTAGATAGACTACTTTGCAAATAGGTAGATTTTGTGTTTTTTAAAAAATAAATTATTGCTTTTAGGTTTGAGGATGGTATTTTTCAATCCATTCTTCTATCTCAAAATTCTACTTTTCACTACTCCCAAGAGTAATCACTCAAGTATCATGCCAATAAGTAACAAGTGTTACCACCTATAATTAATTGACTTAATTTGAGTCAAGCACTTAGAACAATGACTAGCACATAGTAATTACTCAAAAGTTAGTTATTTTGATAAGCCAAAAATTCAGCATTAAGTCATAGAGATCTTTCCTAAATAGAAAAAATTCCACACTAACCCACAAAGGCCTATTTGTTCTGTATAAACTACACATACTCTTAACAGTGGTATTTGAGCGACTGCTATGTTCTCTATGACTGAATTTACATAGGTATGTTTGAGTCAGCAATTCCAAATGTCCTTTGAACTGAGAAACAGAACAGATGTTTTCACTGAGTGAGGAAGGGCTGGGAACCCTCAGAGGGTTAGTGTGCACTTAAGGTTAATTAAGAGACAAAGCATCAAACTACTCCTGCCTAACATTTTCCCTTTAAACTACTAACATGATTGTCAAAAGATCTAAATCCCTAAAGTAATATTTTTAAAGTTTTAATCCTTCAAGGCTGGGCAAAGTGGCTCATACCTTTAATCCTAGCACTTTGGGAGGCCAAGGTGGAAGGATTGCTTGAGGCCAGGAGTTCGAGACCAGCCTGGCAACAAAGGAAGACCCTGTCTCTACAAA
>RJWJ010002300.1:31435-104306 GCA_004363605.1 Indri indri
GTGCAGTAGCATCGTCGTGGCTCACTACAATCTCAAACTCCTGGGCTCAAGTGATCCTCCTGCCTTAGCCTCCCAAGTAGCTGGGACTACAGGCACATGCCACCATGCCTGGCTAATTTTTCTATTTTTTTTTTTTTTTTTTTTGAGACAGAGTCTCACTCTGTTGCCGGGGCTAGAGTGCTGTGGCATCAGCCTAGCTCACAGCAACCTCAAACTCCTGGGCTCAAGCAATCCTTCTGCCTCAGCCTCCTGAGTAGCTGGGACTACAGGCGTGCGCCACCATGCCCAGCTAATTTTTTCTATATATTTTTAGTTGTCCAATTAATTTCTTTCTATTTTTAGTAGAGACGGGGTCTCGCTCTTGCTCAGGCTGGTTTCGAACTTCTGAGCTCAAACAATCCGCCCGCCTCGGCCTCCCAGAGAGCTGGGATTACAGGCGTGAGCCACCGTGCCCGGCCTTAAAAGCACAACTTTAAAAGGTCATTCAAAAATAGCCTACTTCATGTTTAATATAATTTTGATATAAACCTTTTCTACTAAGACAATGTTTTTTTTAGTTAGTCCACATGTATTTTAATTATTATTACTCTATCAATTCCATGGTTTAAGAAACCACGGAAATGGAATCTAGGATTACTAATTAAAAGGCTTCAGTTCACAAGGCTGAAGGAACTAAATTACTAGAGAGTTTCACTGTTACAATATTACACAAAATACTTCTTCAATAAAATTACAATTATTTTTCAAAAGAGGACTAAAACTGGCCGGGCACGGTGGCTCACGCCTGTAATCCTAGCACTCTGGGAGGCCGAGGCGGGTGGATCGCTCAAGGTCAGGAGTTTGAGACCAGCCTGAGCAAGAGCGAGACCCCGTCTCTACTAAAAAAAATAGAAAAATTATTTGGACAACTAAAAATCTATATAGAAAAAATTAGCCGGGCATGGTGGCGCATGTCTGTAGTCCCAGCTACTCAGGAGGCTGAGGCAGTAGGATTGCTCGAGCCCAGGAGTTTGAGGTTGCTGTGAGCTAGGCTGATGCCACGGCACTCTACTCCAGGCAACAGAGTGCAACTCTGTCTCAAAAAAAAAAAAAAAAAAAAAAAAAAGAGGACTAAAACTACTAACTACTTACAGAGAAAATGCAAAGTAGACTTAACATATGAAGAACTGGTTTCAACTTAGCTCTACCATTTTTAGCTGTGTAGCACTAGGTAAGTCACTTCACCTCTCTAAGCCAGTATCCTTATCACAAGAGTAAAAGAAAGTAGATGATTAAATCTTTGATAAAGGCCAAGAAAATAAAGCTCAGTCATAGTAAGAGCACTACCTTATATTATCAAACTGCTCATTTTCTTTAAATTATATGACGACTTTAGTTAAAATCTTTGATAGTTTACTCCTTTACATTTAACTATACAGCACACTATACAACTAAAGTCACTGGGAGCCAAGGAAAGTCCGTTAAATAATTTAAACCACACTTTTCACCCCATCCAGGTCATTAAGAATGCTGGTAAACAATTAATAGGTTGTCTATTTGCCTCATTATGGCTCCTGTTAAGATTTTTATAATTTCTCTCAAGCTCAAAGATTTCTCAATATAAAAGGAACTCTTGACTTGGTGGTTTCATGGATGGGCTTCAGGGTCCATGTACTCCCTGAAACTGTACATAAAACCATGTGGTTCATGAATATGAGCATTTTTCTAAGCAAGGGATCAATATTAAATAGTCAGAAGGCATCAGAGAATCCACAAAGTTTAATGTTTGAATAAGTACTGTACATAAACACACTTAAGTGAATACTATCACCTACTAGAAATCTTTAATAGATTCCCATTTCCTATTCTACATGATCTGTTATCCTTAAAATCTGTATAAATAATAATTATAGAATTTTAAACATTCTTTCTTAAACATTGTCAATTTAATATTTAAATTAACCACATATGTAAGTAAGCAATGTATATAATCTACACATGAAAGTGTTATACTTTTTAACACCTTTAACACCTACACATCTTTTAACATCTAAATTGTAGCAAGGATAGCTTCTGTTTGTATCTGTGACATATAATTAAGTTGCCTTGTCAAAAACCTAGAAACTATTTCATAGCTAAGTTACAAAATAAACGAAGCCACTATAAATCAATGTATCCTACCCTGTCTTAATTCTTATCTTACCTTGGCAATTATTTCAGAAATATTTTTCAGGGACTGCTTGATTGGATATTTGGCCATATCCCACTGGAACCTTGTTATATAAGTAACCAAGTCAACTGAAATAGGGGAATAAATTAATTACTGAAGAGAAGCAATAGAATTTTTTAATAGTTTTTTACATAGCGATATAATTTAATGATGAAATTGGCATAGAGAAAATCAGCAAAGATATCATTTCTGAATAGTCCTGGTTAAATAAATGGGGAACTATTTTAAGTAACATGGATTAATCAAAATTTCTATTTTGTAATCTCTTTTTCTTAATCAAAATTTAATATATATATATTAAGATGCTCCTTTTAATTGGATGACTTAATGAAAAATGTACATATCCATAATATGCCTCATCTGCAGAAGAAACACAAAGATTAAAAAACTACTTCAAATTGCCTTCTCAATAGGAGGTGGCAAAAGTATGTTCTCTTTCTTTGATAACTTACCCGAACAAATGGAAAATAAACTTGGAAAAGGAAAATAAATTTAACTTGTCCGTTAAAACCACGTGACGATTGTTTCTAAAAGTATACACTTCAACAATTTTCAAAACATAGACCCTTTCATTTTCAAATGGAAAGGACAAAAAATGCAGAGCCAAAGAGACACTCAACTAATTCTTTGGAAGTTTAGTAATCAAAATGACTTTATACCTCAAATCTAATGGGATCACGGTCAGTGAAACTAAATATCAAGTATGGCAAAGCTAACTGACGAAAGTAATTCCCATCAAAATATCTTTCTCTCCTCAATTTCTCCTTACATAATACCAACAAGTCAACACCACAGATGATATTTCCAAAAGCAACTCTAGGCCAGGCACGGTGGCTCACTCCTGTAATCCTAGCACTCTGGGAGGCCGAGGCAGGAGGACTGCTTGAGCTCAGCAGTTCGAGACCAGCCTGAGCAAGAGCAAGACCCCGTCTCTACTAAAACTAGAAAGAAATTAGCCAAACAACTAAAAATAGAAAAAATTAGCTGGGCATGGTGATGCGTGCCCGTGGTCCCAGCTCCCTGGGAGGCTGAGGCAGAAGGATCGCTTGAGCCCAGGAGTTTGAGGTTGCTGTGAGCAGGCTAGGCTGACGCCACGGCACTCTAGCCCAGGTGAGAAAGTGAGACTCTGTCTCAAAAAAAAAAAGCAACTCTGGATGCATCGTCCCCTAGCACATTCCACCGACCAGATTGTCCTGGTTTGTGAAATACTTACAAGATCAGTTAAGGGGCCATAAATTAATATATTTACCTTCTGCTCTGTCTCAAAACACAAATTAACATAAATAGCAAACAATCAGATCAGAATCACTATTATAACAAAGAAAGAATCACTACATTTTTAACTGATTAAATATTTAGTAAACATCTATTATTTGCAAGGAGAAGAAGTAAGATTAGAGGAACGCTGAATATAAAATACAGTGACCTTACCGGAACAGGCAATATAGTATAGAATGAAAGGAGAGGGTTATATTCTATTACAATGACATATCATTAAAGGTGGACCTAATTTTAAATGAAGCAAATGCTACAGTGACATTTCATAAGAAAACAAAAATGAAAGTACAAATGACAACAATGAGGTCAGAGCTATCTTTATGAAGCCATTATTATACAGAGCAAACTCTATGTAAATATTGGCTTCTAGCTCAAGAGAAGTCAGTAGACTATTTTATGGACATTAAGTAAAGAAATGCCATATTCAAATTTAAGGGGAAGAGGCATTACACTGCATAAATTTAGCAGCTGTATGCTATTAAATACAAAAAGCTAGAGAAGACGGCAGGTATGCAACTGGAACAATGCAGAGATACATATCTTGGAAACTTACTTATAAATATGAGTTAACAGAAAGATCCCAGAAAGAGCTAAGGTAAATGTCTGTAATATTGCTTCTGCAGAGGACTCAACATCATATCATATGCTATATTATATATTATGTAAGACTGTCTTACATGAGATTGTGTTTCAGGAGACAGGATGTAACTGGCAGCATCACCAAATTCAGTAATAACTGTATTTTCCAAAGGCTTTCAATTGTATTTAATGTCCATATATATATTTCTTTACATTCTTTTTTGTGGCTAAGTCATTCACTTTATGAGAGTTAATAATGATCAAATCATGTAACATTAGCTTACCTCCATTGGCTAACAGATTCTCTTGAACTTTATCTTTACTATCCTCTAGTACATCAGCCATGTATTGAGCCACTTTCTTAACCACCCTGGGAAGGGGAAAAAAAAAAAAATCAACAACCATTTTTAGGAAAAAGACTTAAATTCCATGCTACACAATGAAAATGTTATATTAAAACATGAATTTTACTATATATGCTCCCATTATACCTGCCTTTATGTTATAGAACAAATGGGTCTCACCTTATAAATAATGTTTTAAGGATAAAATTTGGTTACATGCAAAAATCAACTGAACAACTATGGAGTATTAAGGAGACTATATACAATGTATATTTTAGTCTAGAAAGAAAGTAGTGAGAAGCTAGTGAGAAACAGGTCTGTAAATAGGCATATATCGATATGCCAAGAAACTGAACAACAGATCTGACCACGAAGACCAGGAACAAAGGAAGAGACAGGAAACTAGCATTCACCATGTTCCTATTACATGCCAGACACTAAGCTTTCACTCAGGATGAAAGGGATATGACAGGCAACAGAATATAAGCAACTGCCATGATGAAGAATGAGGTCCTACATTATTTATTCACTAACTATTTATCGAGCATCTACTATTGGCAAGCAGCTATGCTATAGTGGAAACTGTTACATAACGCCAAAACTACCAAGGCACCTAGATATGACCTCGTCAATCCCTTCATTTACAAGACACTGAGGTGGAGAATAAGTGACTTATCCAATGTCACAAGACCAGATAATGGCAAAGCAGTGGCTAGAAATATGGTGTCTTGATTTTGGAGTCAGTGTTCTTTTCCCCATTCTGCATGTGCCTCTAGGCCCTGGGTAGGATTCAAAATTACACAAGACAAAATCATCACCTTCACATTGCTTAAAATCTCATTGGATAGATAGGAAAATATATAAATGACTAAACGAAAAAGCAATCTGAGGTCAGTGCCAGCTGAGCTTACCAGGTTACAGATAGGCATAAAGGAAAAAGGGATCACTTCCAGCTACTACAATAAAGAAAGCCTAACAGCTCATGAGTAGGATAATGAAGGATAGGGATGGTTTTGAAAGGATGATTACATGGGAAGAAAGTATATTCTTGCCAGGGGGCATCACATGATTCAAGGTAAGAAGAGGTGAAAAAGCAGTGGGCACTCAGAGAATGGTGAGAGTCCAGACCAAGCAGAGCAGCAAGCTGAGCAGTGGGGGAGCTTAGTATAGGAAGGGGTTGGGGGCCCGACTGCGGACAGATAGCCTCTGATGTCAGACTCTGGACAGGGATGGAACACAGTCAAAACAGGGCTTAGGACAATTGCTCTGATAACTACATGCTCAACAGCTGGGAGGGGAAACTGAAAGACAATTAAGAAACTCCTGTAACAGTTTAAACATGAACTAGTAAGGGCTGGAAAAAGGTAACAGAAGGGCTAAATTTAAATGACAATCCTATGCTGAGTGATCTCAAGCCTAAAAAAGTGGAACAATTTCAGAAACGATGTAAGCTGTAAATTTTCAGCATGATTAATTTGGGGTTTGTATATATACTTAACTGTGTCTCCAAAATTCATCCATTCCTTCAAGGAGACAAAGCATTATTCCCATACAATTTGACAAGCATCTTGTAAAAAGAACCATTTGTTATGAACATTCTAGTATGTGCATATGTTTACCACAGCAATAGTTCAGAATGTAGAATCTCCTGATGTCAAATTTATAAACTTAACATTACATAACCCAGAACTTAATGATCTCCCTGTGCATCTCTGTAAGAATATTTATGTCAATGTACACACTGTCACCTCAAAAAAAAAAAAAATCTGCTCTAATGATTACGTTATTGAAAAAAAAAATAAGCTGTGATTACCTCATACATCATATACCACAACGTTCAGACTTTAAAAGTTGGAGCATTCAAATCATTAAGCTATCAGCTGCCAATTCTACCAGCGTCTTACAACGACACAATTTTTAAATTCCTCCTGTCTTTCAGAAGACTGAAGAAGATGGGCTTGCAAGAGCAGTATAGGAAGAATAGCTGACAAACCGCACAGACAACTTACAGACAACTTTCAGACAACTTACGGACCAGACTAATTACATTTGCCCTAAATACATTTTAGATTCCGTCCCTAAAAAATTTGAGCAAACTTTAAACCATATTCAAAAGTGACAAAAACTGTAGTTTTGAAAAACTCCTCTAATGTAACTAAATTTTGAAGACAAAAGCATCACCATCTTCAAATAAACATCCAATGTTCATGGATCAAAGACAATATGTTAGGATAGTAATACTCCTCAAATTCACTGAGAGATTCAACATTATTCTCATCAAAACTGCAGCTGATTTCTTTGCAAAATGTGACACTGTGTTCCTAACATTCGTATGGAAATGGAAAGAACCCAGAATAGCCAAACAATCTTGAAAAAGAAAAAGAAAGTTGGAGAATTCACTTTCCAATTTTAAAATTTACTACAAAGCTACAGTAATCAAGACAATGTGGTACTGGCATAAGGACAGAAACAGCAATGAAACAAAACTGAGCGTCCAGAAATAAACCCTCACATTTATGGTCAAGTGATTTTCGGCGAGGCTTCTAAGACAATTCGATGGGGAAAGACTAGTCTATGCAACAAATGGGGCTGGGACAACTGGATATTCTCATGCTAAAGAATAAAGCTGGATCCTTACCTCTCAACATATACAAAAATTAACTCAAAATAAATCAAAGAACTCAATGTAAAAGCTAAAACTATAAAACTCTGACATAAAACTGTGTGATCCTAGATTAGGCAATGGTGTCAGATACCATACCAAAAATGCAACCAACAAAAGAAAAAACAGACAAACTAGATTTCATCAAAATTAAAAACTGGCCGGGCATGGTGGCTCATGCCTATAATCCCAGCACTTTGGGAGGCCAAGGCAAGAGGCTCGCTTGAGCCCAGGAGTTTGAGACCAGCTTAAGTAACATGGAGAATCCCCGTCCCTACAAAAAATTTTAAAATTAGCCAGGCATGGTGGCACACGACTGTAGTACCAGCTATTGGAGAGGCTGAGATGGGAGGATTACTTGAACCTGGGAGTTCCAGGCTACAGTGAACTGTGATCATGCCACTGTACCCCAGCCTGGGGGATAGAGTGAAATCTTATCTCTACAAAAAAAAAAAAAAAAAAAATTAAAAGCTTTTGTGCTTCAAAAGACACAATCAAGAAAGTAAAGACAACTCACAGAATGGGAGAAAATATTTGCAAGTCAGATCTGATAAGGAATTTATATTTTGAATATACTGTATAAAGAACTCTTACAACTCAATAATAAAAAGACAAATAAGCCAATTAAAAATGGGCAAAAGATCCAAATAGACATTTCTCCAAAAAACAAGCAGCTAACAAACACAAGAAAAGATACTCCACATATCATTAGCCATCAAGGAAATGCAAATCAAAACCAAAATGAGATACTGCTTCATACCCACTGGGATGGCTATAATCAAAAAAACAGATAGTAACAAGTGCTGCCAAGGATATAGAGAAATTCAAATCCTCTCACACTGTTGTTGGGAATATTAAATTGCGTAGCCACTCTGGAAAAGTTTGTCAGCTCCTCAAAAAGCTAAACATAGAGTTACCATATGACCCAACAATTCCACTCCTAGGAACATACCCAAGAGAAATAAAAACATACGAGAAATAAAAACATAAAAATTTGTACACAAATGTTCATAGTAGCATTATTTATATAAGCCAAAAACTAGAAAAAAACTAAATAGCCATCAAGTGATGAATGGATTAATAAAATGTGGTGTATCTATATAATGGAACATTATTTGGTAAGAAAAAGAAATGAAATACTGATACATGCTACGGCATGGATGAACTTTGAAAAGAGTATGCTAAGCAAAAGAAGCCAGTCACAAAAGACCACATATTGTATTCCATTTATATGAAATGTCCAGACCAGACAAATCTATAGTGGCAGAAAGATTAGTGGGTGGTGGGGGACAGGAAGTGCCTGCTAATGGGAATGGGAACAGGGGGATGATGAAAATGTTCTAAAATTGTGGCAATGGTTGCAAAAGTCCATGAATATACTAAAACTCAATGAATTCTATACTTTAAAAAGGTGAATTATATGGCACGGAAATTCTAGCTCAATAAAGATTTTAAAAAGAGAATCACTATTTTCACACTTCAAACAGGTGCATTTTATTGTATGCAAAGTGTACCTTCATAAAGTTGATTTATAATCATTTCCTAAAACCAATAAGGAGAATATACACGTGATAATAAACCCAATGTCCAGGAAGCCTGACAACACTGATCTCCCATCTTGCTCTACACCATGCATGTAAGTACATTACCCTTCTACAAATGCATCCAGTTTAGCCAGTTCATCAGACAAGCCAACCAAGACATCCAGTGTGCCAACCTAAAAGGCAAATATAGCATTCTGTTACTTAGGATTTATCCTTTTTTTTTTTAATAAAATGATACATCTTGACTTGAAAGTTCCACAAATCTCAAGTTGTCCACATTTTATTTCGTAATGTGCTAGTGTGGTTAAAAGATGTTTGCCAGACATTTCAAAGCTATTTTCGTGTACAGGATAATCCTCTAATTCATGGGTGCAAGCAGCATTTAAGATGTGAAGACTTCTCAAAGACAGGCCTGTGCTTGCACTGTTCAGTGACAGTGGGTCATTTGAAGTCCTGCTTTAGACATCAGCTCTTAAGCACGAGATCCATGGAGGTGCATTAGAGGGCTGGTCTATAAGTGAATTTATATGCATGTTTTGGAGGAAACGTCCTATCTCAAAGGCATCAATAACTCCAAAAATATTAAGAAATGGTAATTTTAAATACTTCTTCAATGAATGCTGCCTATGACTGCCTCACTCAGTTAACCAGCAAAATGTAAACATCATAATCTTTCCATTCTTTACGACAGTTCAGTCAAGTGATTACTGGCAGCCTGTTGCACTTTGAGGCTGCTAGATTACTGATCTTTAATAAATGTTAAATAGATTGTCTAGATTAAATAACCAGGTTAGATTGACAAGTATGATTAGGTAGGTGCTATGGTAACACATTTACAATGTTAGCACAATATGAATTTAATAACAGAAAAATTCATTCTGACATTTAAGTATATAAGATTTTCCACTTCTGAAAATATTTATGAATGTAATATATCAAATATTTTCATAATATTTCTCATTACAATTTATAAAAGAACAAAAAAGTCTAAGTAGAAAAAGATATTATTCCATTTTGACAGTTTACTCCTAAAATTTCAAAGAATAAGACACATTTTAAATTATGCCAATGGCTAGAGAGGAGGTTTTCTTCTAAAAGAAACTGGGTATCTCATTTCTACTGAAAGAGAGAATGGACCCTCCCTGATGATGAACTCATACACTCTTGCACAGTGCCACATCACCTTTAAGTCAGGAATGTTGAACTTGGAAGTGGCAGCAAGATTATTGTTCTTTGTAGTAGCAGCATGTAGTTTCTCCCATGTTTGCTGGCAGGTTTTCTCCCCAGGAGCAGATATAAGCCAGAACTCAGTCATGTTTGTTACCGGGTATTTCTTCAGAAATCAAGAGAGACTCTGAAATAAACAAACAAAACAAAAAAATACATTTAATATCCATTGCTTCTAAAGTGTTTCAGAATCACAGGATAAGTGACAAAATATAATCTGTTTCCAAATGAATCCAATACTAGCATACCTTCCCAAGCAAAGTCAAATTTACTTCCCTGGAAGTAAATCCATCTAAATGGTAAAAGGTGATTTATTTATGATACAAGGAAAAAGAGAGGATAAAAACTTAATACTAGAAAGTACCTAATTTTCAAAAATTATAAAACATCCTCAAAATGGGAATTATTCCAAAGTGGAATTATCAAAAATACCAGCCACCAATAGTTTCATTCAACCAAAGAAGTTGGACAGTCACAAATGCATAGGTTTATTTAAACTTTTAAAACATTCACCCGGAACAGGAAATTCTTAAAAATAGATAACTTTTGCATTTGAGAAAGACTTCAGTTGAATTAACGCATTTGAACAGTAGTCACCAAATCTCAAATCCTTGATGTATATTAGGTTGCCATCGAACATTTACAAATTTGCAAAAAACAAAAAAAACAAAAAAAACTTGCCAATCTGTCTGGCTATTTTAAAATACCAACATTATTGGATCTGAGTGAGAGAAAGGGTGTGGCTCTCCCTTTCCAAACAGTCCCATTAAGATACAGTCAATCCTCTTCCACAATCTTTTTCCTCTTCCTCCTCTTCCCCCTCCCCATATACACAGAGGGGGAAAAAAGCACAGGGACAAATCTGTTCAGAAGCTAAGCAGGTAAAGCACACAAACACAAAATAACTTACAAAAATTAAAATATTACAGTATCATTATTTCCAATTTAATGTGTCTTCATAAGAGCCACCTTTCTACTACTACTACTCATTTAACTTCTCCTAAAACTGGAATTGCATGTCTATAAATTGAATATAAATATCTTACAAAGTTGTCCTGAAAACAAAATCAGACAACGAATGTGAAAAAACTTTGAAAATGTTAATTTCCTTTAAAATGTAAAGTATTATTAATCATAATGGACTTTCCCAATTTCAGTAGCCCATTTTAATTAAAGTAAACCTACCTACTCATTATAATACCATTGAAAATGAACTTAACATAGATGCCATCCTATGTACCTGTTATTTTTTCTAACTACTGTTTATAGAGCATCTACCATATACAAAATATTGTTCTAGATGTTTTATACATTATCATCTCAATTAACCTTCCCAACACCTCAATTAGATAAATAATATCCTCCCCATCTGCACATAAGAAACTGAAAACGCAGAGAAGTTAAACTGGTATATAGCGGTATTAAATGAATATCTCAAGAAATTGTCCTTTACAATGACTTTTCCAACATTACTAATGAAGTTACACTTTTATCAGCTTTTAGTGATGAAGATCTACACTTAGAGCACCAAGCTCTAATGAGGCCAAAGATAAGCTTCAATTTAAAAGCGAAAGCAAAATCTTCATTAGCCCGCCTGAGAAACTTCAAATATTAAAATTTAAGACTATTGTTATATTACTATGTATTATATTATTATCATACTACCCATATTCTTTTCCAACCTGATGTTTTCAATCTATTTTTAGAATCATCCATGGTGATCCATGTATAGTTCACTCATTTTATTTTATTTTTTTTTTTTTTTTGAGACAGAGTCTCACTCTGTCTCACTCTCTTGCTTGGGGCGAGTGCCGTGGTGTCATCCTAGTTCACAGCAACCTCAAACACCTGGGCTCGAGCAATGCTACTGTCTCAGCTTCCTGAGTAGCTGGGACTACAGGCATGCGCCACCATGCCCGGCTAATTTTTTCTATATATATTTTTAGCTGTCCAATTAATTTCTTTCTATTTTTGGTAGAGATGGGGTCTCGCCCTTGCTCAGGCTGGTCTCGAACTCCTGAGCTCAGAACAATCCGCCCGCCTCGGCCTCCCAGAGTTCTAGGATTACAGGCGTGAGCCACCACGCCCAGCCTAGTTCACTCATTTTAATTGCTACATAGTATTCCATTATACGAATAAACTAAAATTTATTATCTACATTTTCCCTGGAAGGATTGTTAAACTGTTTTTACTTTTTTGCTATTAAAAACAATTCCGCTGTGAACAACTTTGTACATGTCTCTGTTTCTGAGAGTTTCTCTAGGACAGTGGGGAGTAAAACAGCTGAATTGCAGGGTATGATCATGTGGTAGATTGTCTTCGCAGATGAAGGCAACATGTCTTTCCATGCTCCTGTGCAATGTGACTGCCACTCCTTCCATCGAAAGGCGGAGCTGGCCTTGTGACTTGCTTTGACAAATAAAATGCATGGAAGCCACACTTGTGTGGGTTCAGGTCCCAGACATCAACTTCCACTTCTGTTTTTAGACCACTGCCGTCAGACTACCACATAAAGAAGCCAGTCTAGCCTACTGGAAGAGAAGAGGCCACATGGCAGAGAAACCAACAACCAGCAAAAACTGCCAGCCGTGTGAGTGAGACCATCTTGAACCTTCCAACCCAGCCAATCTCCCAGCTGAATGCAGCTGCCATCAATGAGCCCAGGCAAAACATACAGAGGGACCACCCTGACAACTCACAGAATAAGGAGAAATAAGGAATCACTGTTTTAAGCCACTAAGTTTGCAGGTGGTTTGTTATGCAGCATGAGAAAACTGACACAGACCAATGTCAACTCTATTGGGTATTGCCGAACCATTCTCCAAAGCCATTACCAATTTAAGTTCCCACCAGCAGAGTAAGAGTTTCTATTTCCACAATTAAAAAGACACATAATGGTATATATTGTTCATGGTTATATACGTACAGAAAATACAAAAACATGCATAGGAGAAAGGAGCTTCAGTTTTATATCGAAGATTTTTTCTTTAAGTCTTGGGCAAATATGGCAAAATGTTAATAGTTACTAAATCTGGGTTGTGGGTACATGGATGTCTATTAATCTGCAATATTTGAATTTTTCTATCTGAAATATTTCAAAATTAAATATTTTTAGAACTGTTACAAGAATGTAATTCATTTGTAAGTTAAAATATAACACTGCATAGCAAATTTGTAAAAAATAAAATTTTATGAATTTTCAAATGCTATATCGGAGAATAATCTAGTTACCAAATTCATCCTCCAAGCACAACTTTTCTGTTTTACCTCTAGCATAAATGCTTTCTAGTCTGTTTACATTCTATTATGACCAAGTATTAATATTTGAACACAAACTTTTTTGAAGCTTGGGGATTTTTTCTTAAAAAGTATTTTGGGGCCAATATATTCAACAACTCTAACTGTATAATGCTGCAAGGGCAGGAGCTCAGGCTACACCTATACTAACTCCAGAACCTACCTCAGAAGTTGCTTTTTAAAATAAATTCCTGATGAAATACTGTGGGTCCATCTCCTGCCTCCTTGTCATTCTGTTTGTTCTCCACTGCACCCTGGATCGCCTCACACAAGATGCCCCAACACTTGCTATGCTTTTCACTTTCTTTTGGGCACTTCAGCCTTGGCTGTTTCCCTATCTATGATTTCCTCCAGCTAATACTCTTATACTTACCAAATCTAGCTTTTTTTAAAAGAGAAACAGGAGAGAGGAATCTAGCTTTTTTAGCCCAAACACCAATCACAGCATTACCTTAAACTTTAAAATTCCAAGTTTATTAGAGAATCCCACAGCACCTCTAAACCTTTTTTAGTAATCCAGATCTTCTAAGTTATGGTAGTTCTTCAAAAATTGAGGTCTTATTGTAATTATTTTATACAAGTGGTTCTGTTAAAGTATATCTGACATGTTTTTATACCTCCCCACGTTTTATACCCAAAATGGCAGCTAATGAATCAATTGTTGAATTCTTCCTGATGATAGTGTTATATCATCTAAACTGCGGCTTCTTCAAAGACTGTAATAATACGAGCCATTACAGTAGATGTCACTATTATACTATTTAGAGTTCCAGACAACCTTTTTAACCAAAATCTTTTTTAAAGGATTTCAAGAAATGGGAAAGAGGACCCAATTTCGCTGTAAATAATACCTGCCCTATCTACTTCGCTGAGCTTTTATTGGGATCAAAAGAAATTTATCACCATTATGACAAATTCTAAACAAAACTATAGTCCAGAAATGTCTGGGAAAATTAAAGAACATTCTCTAATTCTAGTTTTTAACTGGAGCCCTCTGTAGAACGTAACTGTTGGGAGATGAGAAAAGGAAAAGGTGCCTTCTGTGTTTGGCACTGTGCTTTTAACTTTTCTTCCATTATCTTATTTAATTCTCATGACAACACCATGAGATAGGGAGTAATACCCACAGAGGATAGGAGTTTACCTAAGGTCACACAACTGGTGGATGGCGTTCAAACCTAGTTGTGTTTGACTTTAAAGGCCACATTCTTTCTATTGTGCCATGCTAGGAGAAAAGAACGTTCTGCACTCAAGTGTACCTGAACTCTGCTATGTGAAGAGAGATCCACACATAAGCTCGAACACCTTTAGCCTATGTTTAATTCCAGGCTCAGAGCACCCTATAGGTCCAATTAATTCTGCTGGATAAAGGGATCTGAGCTTCGCTTCCTTTCCCTTCAAGATTGTCACAATTTCTTCTTTTTTTTTTTTTTTTTGAGACACAGTCTCACTCTCTTGCCTGGGGCGAGTGCCGTGGCGTCCGCCTAGCTCACAGCAACCTCGAACTCCTGGGCTCGAGCAATCCTACTGTCTCAGCCTCCCGAGTAGCTGGGATTACAGGCATGCGCCACCATGCCCGGCTAATTTTTTCTATATATATTTTTTTAGCTGTCCAATTAATTTTCTTTCTATTTTTGGTAGAGACGGGGTCTCGCTCTTGCTCAGGCTGGTCTCGAACTCCTGAGCTCAGAACGATCCGCCCGCCTCGGCCTCCCAGAGTGCTAGGATTACAGGCATGAGCCACCGCGCCCGGCTAAGATTGTCACAATTTCTAAAACAGCATCACCCAGCACCTGAAAGTATCCTTCCACCTAGAAAGAACAATGATTACTCCAAACAAAAAGACCAAAAATTAGAGAGTCGAGGGGCCTACCAGGTCTTAGAGGAAAGAACACAAACTCTGGAGTCTCACAACTTAAAACCCTGACTCTACCCGCTTTCCAGTTTCCTTATTTGTATAAAGTGGAAATACCACACCTCTCTTCACACAGCTGTTGGAAGGAATGAATAAAATAATGTACCAAGATCTTCCCTTTTCCGTTCGGCCACCCTTCCTAGAGGTGACTGTATTAGCTGCTGCCTCACCCCCTCCTATCCTCCCAAGGCCCTCAGGCCCTCTCCAGTGCCCCAGGTGGGAAATATCCTGTTTACTTATACTTAATAAATGCCACTATTCTACACTTACCCATGCTATCCTCCCTCATATGTATAATGTATCTTCCTCTTCACCTTACTGAGAAATCCTGAAGGGCTAGACTCATCTCCTTCTCTGTGAAACTCAAAGATCCAGCATACACAACCCCTTCTAACAGCAGGGGTTAATAATAAATGCTTGTTGAATGAATAAATGAAATGCAAATATAACAGTGCCCCTGAACCAATCAAAAATCCTGATTAGAGAAAAAAGGAAGACCAAGAAAAATATTCAAATCATATTTTTAAAGTGTTTTTATTAATTTTTTTTTATTTAGAGTCTTTCAGGAAACAAATTCTTATTTTAGAGTAGTTTATAAATTAAAAATTGGTAAAGTTGCAGGTTCCTTAAGCCTTTGTGTTTTATTTCAAGGGTGAACACAGTCAAAAATATAAATGAGAGGGCTTGAGAAAGAACCTATCTGTACTGCAGGCAAAGCCTACTGCCTCAGTTCTTCCACCCCTAGTCAAAGCAAACTAAATCTAACAAGAGCCTGGTGGGAAAGACAAGCTATTTAAGTATCTAAGGAATGGAAGAACTGCCCACAACAGCATCAGTAAGTCTTTTGCAAAATCTGTTTTTTCCATCTTTAAGCAATGTCCACTTTCAACCTGTCACTTACACAATTCACACACAAAAAATTTCTCCTTGAAACTAACAATTTAAGCTTAGTTCCAAACAAAATGTATCTATGCAGATGAATATGCATGCTTTTTGGAGTCAGAAAATGAAATCCATGTTGCTAAACACATTTCCTCTTTTCTCCCTGCTGCAAGGAAAAAAAATTTTCAAAATTGGTGGACACTGGTTATCAACTCACCAAGGCTCTGGACTCCTCCACCTCCTTCACTGCTTCAAATAACTTCCATTTTTATTCCTCATTATTTTCCTTTGTGTAATCTTGTATGCTGGGAGTCAGGCATAAATGTAAGCAAATCACATGCTGAATAGAGGAGAATATTATTTAAAAGGCACATCGATTTAAATGCTGGCGTTCCTCAAGACTCAGATCCAGGTATGTCCGTGTGTGTGTGTGTGTGTGTGTGTGTGTGTGTGTGTGTGTGTATACAGTGTCTCTCTTGATGAACTACTCTACACTTGAGGCAATCCAGCCTAGATGCTAGACACTTCCCCAAATTTATATCTCCAGCCCAGGCCCCTCTGCAGCATGTAGAGTTGTACCCAACCAATATCCACATCTGACTACAAGACATTTCCACTTGGATGTTTCAAAAGCAGCTAAAACCCAACACTTCTAATCAAATTCATCATCTCTTCCCAGTATGTGGTCCTACTCCAGTGTCCCCAGAGTTAGTACAGTTGTGCCCCTGCAGCATTAGACAATTTGGATTGTCAAATGTTCTCAAGAAAGCAGCCAACTTATTGGGCACTTGCTTTTGACCAGCACCAGGCAAAGCATTTCACGTATATTAATTCATTCAGTGGTAAAAAAAACAACCCTATTAGAGGGGTAGTATTTATCCTGCTTGGAGTTTGTTGAGCTTCTTGAACCTGTGTTTACAGTTTTCATCAAATCTGAAAATTTTCAGATTTTTCAGCCATTATTTTTCTTCAAAAAAGTTTTTTGTTCCCCCTCTTCCTTCTTTCAAGACAAAATCACATGTATGTTAAACCATCTGATGTTGTACCGCAGGTCATTGTTCTTTTTTTAGTTGTTTTTCTCTGTGCTTTAGTTTGGACACTCTCATGCTATATCTTCTAGCTTACTGACCTTTCCTTCAAAGTATCGAATCTGCTATTCTTCTCATCCAGTGAATGTCTTCCTTCAGATGTATTTCTCTGCTTTAAGTCCTATTTTTTAAAATCTTCCATTTCTTTCATTATGTTCATGTTTTCTGTTAAATCACTGAGCATATTTATAATTCACGATGTTAACTGTGGATTCTGTTGTCTTCCTTTTAAGAGTGTTTTGTTTCAGTACTTTGTTCTGGCAGGCAGTTGTGTGAGGATCAGCTTGGTCCACTCAATGCTTGTTTTAAAACCTTGCTAGGACAGGTCTAAGGCTTTACTCTAGGGCTAATTTAGTTACTATTACTAAGGTCTGAACTTTGGGGGATGCTACTGAATGCCCCATGTATTCAATAAGGTTTCTCCCCTCTATTTGATCAGAATTCAAATGCCTCCCGGCCCTGTGAGCTCCGGCAATTGTTCAGTTTAAAGCTCTCTAGTCATTCTCCCTTAGACCTCCTGCAGAGATCCCTATATAGGTTCCCAGTGTTTATTTCTCTGCCTAGCTCCCTCTCTCTGCCAATCTGACCTGCAAATCCCAGCCACACGAGCCTTCCCCCAAATCTAATTTCCTCAACTCAGCAAGACCAATTTGCTCTGCTTGGATTTCCCCTTCCTAAACCATGTTCCTAAAACATGCAGAGTGTCTACAGGGAGAAAGCCAGAGGGATTATAGAACGAACTTCATTTCTTTCCTTTCTCTCAATTCTCATATTGCCTGTTGCCCAATGTCTGTGGAAGCAGTCTTTCATGTACCTTGCCCAAGGTTGTAGTTGTTTATGGAGGGAAAGCAAGTCCAGTATCAGTTACTCCACTGCAGCCGGAAATTGTAGTCTTGCCTAGTTCTGTTGTATTATTCATGAGTTTTTGGTTTTGCTAGCTAATTAGTGTTTGTTTCTATATAAGGATTCAGTCACAACCTCCCAGTCTCTCTCAACCGTATGTTTTAAGCTTTAATAGAAAAAAGTATTAACAACAATGAACACCAAAAATTTAACATGTCTAGGCTGAAAGATTGAAGTAATACTGTGTTTCTGAAGAATGGAGCACAACAGCAAACAGGCATTGCTTCAGTAACAAGGGAGAAAAAGTTCACTTTTGCTTAAAAAAGAATAACATTCATACATATGCCAATGATTTGCAGATGCATAGCATGTTATCTTGACAGGTAAAATAAAAATTCACTTAAAAGCATTAAAAAAGCTATAGTAATTTTCCATCATTAATAAAATATCTAAAATATATCTCAGATATATTACATCATCTATATCTAAAATAATCTAAAATAATTATATACACATGAGATCCCAAGAAAATTCTATGAATTTAAAAAAAAAGGCAATTTCTGGAATGCGATTTGGCAATATTTATCAAAAGCCATAAAAACTATGCCTATGCCAACTTTAAGAAAGGATATACGTATAGGTATAGACATTAAACCAGCAGTCCCCAACCTTTTTGGCACCAGGGACCAGTTTCATGGAAGATAATTTTTCCACAGACGTGGCAGGGGTGGGAGGGGATGGTTTCAGGATGATTCAAGCACATTACATTTATTGTGCAGTCAAACCTCTCTGCTAATGACAGTCTGTATTTGCAGCCGCTCCCCAGCGCTCGCGTCACCGCCTCAGCTCCACCTCGGATTATCAGGCATTAGATTCTCACGAGGAGCGTGCAACCTAGATCCCTCACATGTAGTTTACAGCAGGGTTCGAGCTCCTATGGGAATTTAATGCCCCCTCTGCTGATCGGACAGGAGGTGGAGCTTATGCAGTGATGACAACAGGGAGCGGCTGTAAATACAGATGAAGCTTCACTTGCCTGCTGCTGCTCACCTCCCGCTGTGTAGCCCAGTTCCTGACAGGCCACAGACCAGTAACAGTCTGAGGCCCATGGGTTGGGAACCGCAGCATTAAAGTATAAAAAGTCTGTTGATGATTGCCTCTTGGGAAGAGATTATGAATGTTTCTTTTTATTCTTTCTATATATTGCTATTTTCTAATTTTTAAATAATGAACTACTACTACATGTAAACACCAAAAAAAAATACCCCTATTAGGGCAGTATCTTCATACTTGAAAATATCAAAAAGTTCTGAGACCATTAAATGACATCATGATAAAGAACCCTGGAGATAATACAAAAGAGAAGGGCAAAGCCGGTTAAAAGCAGCTATGTCTGAAGCATGAGATCAAGATTGGTAAAGAGCTTTTTTATCTCACTTGGAATTACAGCCAGAGAAAACTTAAATGCCAACTTCAGGAAGCACGGTGTAACGGCCAGAGCACTGCACTGAGAATACAAAGACCTGGAATCTAATCCCAGTTCTGCATATCATTATCTGCATAAATTTCTTCACTTGTAAAATGAGAGGACTGGATTATGACATCTGGGATCCTCTTCTGCTCCTATACTCATTCCCTGAATCTATACTGAGTGAGGCCCAGGAGTCTTTTTTTCTATTTTCTTATTAAGTCCTTCAGGTAATTCAGCCAAATTTCAGAACCACTATACTAAAATAGGCATTTCTAAGATTATATAGTGAGTTCAATGTTATAAAAAACAGCAATACTCTTTACTAAGAGGGTTAAATGCCACAGTGTCATTATCAAGAACCACACAGTAATACAGAAATGATTTTTGCTCGGTGGAGTTTAGAAACCTTGAATATATCAATGCACTTTTTGTAAGCTTTCAATAGCAATTTACAAACTTAAAAAACAAGTCAATAGCGATATGAAATCAACTATAGAACAAAATGAAATCTGGGTAAACTCTTGCTTTGCTCAAGAAATGTGCAATTTTATTTAATTTATGGAGAGCATAATACAAAGGATTTTAAATGCCCTAAGTAACAGGTGGCTTTGTGACCACAGTGTGGAGTCCTAATTAATTCCCAAGACTTTTCCTCAAAAAGCTTTTCCTCACTAGTTGACAGAAGGCTAAATAACTCACAAAAAGCATGTGCCCCCAGTCCTGCTTCTTTATTGAAATAAAGCTCAAATCTGCCACTTGTCATAGTCATCACTACTACTGTCCTTGTCTGGGTTTTCCTGCCTTATCCTCACAATCCTCCTGAACTCGCTTTACCCATCTTGGCTTCAGGCTTGCCCTCTGTTCTCTTTCCTACTCTGCCTCTGCTCAGTTCATTTTACACGAGATCTCTTTCTTCCTGTTTATACCAACTCAGGCTTCTCTTAACAAAGTAATTCCCCCAACTAAGTCCATCCATACACCAAACCCATGAATATAATCCCCACTTTCTTCCTCGACCCACATGTCCATTTAAAGTCAAGTAATTAACTGCATTAAAGCAGACATCTGTTTTGTGTTCTGTCACACATCTCTTATTTGACTGCAATTGTTTTCCATTTAGGGTTGTATCATTCATCTCACAAAATGTTTTAGGTGCTTAAGTCCCCAGAACTGTGGTAGGCTCTGAGAAGCAAAACAAATAAAATGTAGTCCCTGTCCTCAAAGAGCTTACTCCAGATTGTAAGGTGGCAGGGTCTACATGGGCAGGTAGGTCTGCGTGTGCCGGGAGGGGTGAGGAGACCACGCAGATGCCAAGGCAGAAAACAAATCTCAGCAGAATACAGTGAAGGCACAAGGGAAACACTAGTCAAATTTTTAAAACATTTCTGTCTCCTCTGACTGCAATAAGTACGCTGCTTTAAAAAAAAAAAAAGCAGTAACAATTCTTTTTCAACAAGGAATAAAGGAAAAGTGGGAGGAAAGGAGAAAAGATAGGTAAATCTGGGACCAAAGCTCTGGAACTGTTTATTTACTTTATCTCCTACTTTTGGTAGTTTGAAGGCTGTGGATTATTTTCCTACCACAATTGATTTGAAAATAAAATCAAAACAATAAAGCAATAACTATCACAACAATGCAAAAGGTGGGAGTGATAGGAGTGAATAGGAGATCTGCTAGTATGACTTCTGTGAATGGAAAATACGAGTCTGACCCAAGATAGGGGCGACCACAGAAAACAGTACAGTACTCCACTAAGAGCTCCAACACTTAACTGATTTTTAATGCTTTCAAGAAACCAATACTGTAGTCTCTGAAATGCAATCACCTTTCACAGTAAATTAGATTGCACAATAAATTAATACTGGAAGGTGGTCTACATGCAAAACAACTTCCTTTTCAGTCCTTGAAAATACTAACTTTACTAACGTAGCTTATTTGAACAAGCACAAGAAGATAGCCGCGTGCCTTAGATCTATCAGTGAAATATCACACAGCCTTCCTAATGTGCACATCAACTTTTAACAAAATTGATCCAATCATTTTAAAAAGTTGCCACATCCTACCCTAGAAATCAACTATTAACACCATACAAATAAAAATAACTGTTTCCTTTTTTAATGTAAAAATTATCTTCTTCAACACAGAAGCATCTTAATTGGGATTGTGAGGGGGGCTTGCTCACAATATAACTTGTTTAAATGTTTCCAATAACTAAAAAGAGGATTTTACCTTGCAAGGAATACTTCCATGCTTCATACGGAATGAGATTATAAAACTGTCAGAAGATACACCTTTTGTTAAATAAATCTTAACTTTTGCATGTTTTGTTTTCAACTGAAACAATACTTTATAAATGCTCTATAATCCTATTGAAGACTACCTCAATTTCATGCCATAAATATACTTAAATATTAAAGGCCATTTAATCTTTAACAGGTGTATTTTCTAAGCAACTACCATCTTTTTATTCCACAGCTAGCTAGAAATTAATTATGAAAGCAAAGCCTTACTTTCACACGGATAACTATAACAAAATCTGGAAATATGTTTGGGGGGCTTGGAGAGGTAATAACACATAATACAATGATGGAAAATTTCTAGTAATTTCTGGTGAAGCTGGCTTAATTGGCAGGAGGGCACTGTAGCACACTTATTACTAAAAGTAATCATGAGAACCTTCTCAGCTTCCAAAGACGCCCTTTCCACACAGAAAACTCAGCAGTGACCCAGGGAGCAAATAATTCCTTCCATGCCAGGGGATTCCCTGAATCTACACTCATGGCTCCCAAGACACTACTTCCCTTTTCTTTTGGGATGGCAGTTTACGAATAGTGACTGGACCACAATACCATGTTCTGCTAGAAGGTGCTGATATCTCTAATAAAATATATTCTAGCCTGAAATTCATAAATTTAAAGACTTAAAATGGTTAATTTTCCCCAGTTCATGGTTTTAGTAAGCATAAGTTTCTCTTTACTGGTAACAACCACTGCTTATTGAATATGTACCATGTTCTGTGTCCAGTGATAAGCACTTCTATATGCTAAGCAATTCTGTACTTCATTTCTTCAAAGTAGATGTTATCACCACCCCCACCTACAGATGAAGGAACAGTTAATGAAATTACTTGCCCTAAGTCACACAGCTAGTGACTACATTTTATTGGGACTGAGGGGAACCTATTTGAGTTATTCATGCAGTTTCTGCAAAAGACAAGTTCCTCAAAGAAATATTAGAATGTAGTTTCTGTAGTTTTATACTAAAGGAGTTACATTAAAACAAGAACTGAATTTTAAATGACTTGAATTCAATTATATGCTAATTTATTAAAATATTACTCTTAACCTCTGTATCCCCAACATCCAATATTTGACCAAAAAGTAAATGACGGCAACACACGCATGTTTTGCAACCAAACGGTACCCCTCTCCTCCAGGAGTTTGAAAATGTATGGGAGCATTTTGAGTTGTCCCAATGTGGGGGTTACTAATCAGCATTTAGTGGATGGGGGCTAAACAAGGGATAGTCTTGTCCAAAATGCCAATAGCACCCATGCAGAAACCCTAAACTATAGGCTGATTCAAAAGAAAGCCTTTCAAGGTAAATTTAATCCACCTGTTACCTAAATTTACAAATAACTTCCTGTTCATTAACAGTTTAATGTACCTTAAAAGATACATTAACCTCTTTCTATAAAACACCATTTTTGGATTTAATTTTCAAACACACACACACACACACCCTCACTTTAGACATACAGTTAATGCTGTCTTTTTGCCCCTGGTGTAACCAAAGCAGCTCTCCTCCACTGCCTGCCTCATTCATTTTTGAACTCAATAAATGTATAGCACATTTGCACAAATGGTATAATATTAGCTCTCCCACTGGAAAAGAATTTTGTTTCATTATCAAGAATACAGTTTGAAATTTCTGGTTCCAAGGATCACTTGTGTCAATAGGAAATTTTAGACTGCCCTGGTTCATTTCATTGCCTGAGCCCTTTCCAAGGGCACTATGCTAATGGTTTCTACTATGTCTTAAAAACATTGATGAACTGGAAATCTAACATGAATTAATTTATAAATCATAAATAATTCCACATCCAAAGAGTGAAAAAGATGTACCCTGCAGATAGATCAGAATATGTACTAGAGCGACATTTAAGTAGGAGGTACTTGGTCAAAACTGTAGTTACTCCTAAGCAGAATCAAGTTCAGAGGGAAGACTTACTTCGTAGGGGCTGGTGGACTTACAAGGAGACCCTTTTGCAAAGGTTTATTTTGGCAGTCCAGTCTTGCTCTTTAGCCAATGGAATTATGTCACAAGTTATGGAAATAATCACGGAATCATTTCCTGACACCCAAAAGTTTCTTTTTAGTTGTAAAAACTAATGTACATGAGGCTCCTAAGACTAATATATAAAAAAATAAAAATGAGTACTTTCTGCCCAGTTTTAAAAGCTGAATTACACTACCTAGCTCTCGGCATTTAGTGAGATCCTGACTACTGTTTCTTTAGATTTTATCTAGTCCCTGCAAGGTATACCAGAAGAGAAAAAGATCCGGTAGTTGTGAGACACAACCCTAAGGCTTGGTCCTCAGCACAATTTGAGACCCACTTGTTGCCAAAGAACTGTGATTGACAACCTGAGCACTTTCAATTCACCCTTTTTTGCTCATAATCTCCTCTAGCTCAACTGTAAATTGAATAGCTTTACCCAAGATTATAGAGAATCAGTTTCAAAAGCATAGAGCACCACTGCCAAATCCCTTTGAAACTGTCCTGCTAGAAAAAGTCTACCAAAAGTGCTGAATCAAAGATTACAGTGCATTTCAAAAAACTTATCCTTCTCTCTAGATGTGACTGTGGTAAGTACTGTGTAGGTTATCAGCAGGAACAATACATCAGCAGTCAGAAAACTGTGGAAGTCACACCACGGTAACTTAGACAAATCACTTTACCTCTCTCTGTTTCTAGTTTCAAGGGTCTAGAATTCTAAATAGGTTCCTATCCACACAATGAATAGCATTTTCAGCTACTGTCTTTCAAAGACCTGTAAGAACAAAATAAATATGAAAAGTAATTGATCCCTCCCTGTAACCAACTGTATTTCAGTAAAAGATATTCTGAAATAGACGGCATTACACAAGGATAAATTTGAAAGGCCAAAACAAATTTTTGCAAAGAAGCCTCTCCTATTTATTTCAAGACTGCTGGGAGTGGGGGTAGATACAACTACACTCAGTGAAGGGTGCTAACAGAATCTAATCATTCTTTCTCTTCCCCAACTCCTTATTCTCTCTACAAGTGAATACAGTTAAACATTCTCCTTAAGTCCTCAGTGGAGAGAGAAGGTATTCTGCCTTCAAATTCTTCAATGGATTACAACAATGCCCCCCCGCCCCCGCCCCACATACACGCTGGTCTTCCCTCATTCACTTCTGCCACTCTCCATGTGCTGTGCGCCACAAAATTGTCTTTTTAAAAGCCATAGTCAGACTCACACCACTACCTGTAACCTTCGCTGGCTTCCCTTTGCTTTTAGGATATTATAAATGCCCTGCTGGGCCTGACCCCAGCTTTCCCTACTTGTCTCTCTCACACCATTGCGTTCCGGCTTCAGCCATGCTAGCCCCCCTACAGCTTCTCGAAAGCTTTATTCGTCCTCGTATCTCAGGGCCTTGACAGATGCTGTTCTCTCAGCCTGGAATGGTCTTTTCACTCACACCTTCACATCTCCTTTTCAGCCTCTTTTCACATCTCAGGTCAAAAGTTATATCCTCAACAATGCCTTCTTTGAATGTTCCATGATGCGCACAGCCCTGGTAAACTCTTTCACACCACTCTGTTACTCTTGCAAAGCACATTTCACACTTGCATGATTATTATGAAAATCCACCTCCTCCACTTGACCGTATGCTCTGTGAGGGCAGAGACCCTATTTCCTAAACCCTAGCATCAGCACAATACCTGATATATAGTTTGCACTCAATACATCTTAGTTGAACAAATAAGGTAAATGAGTATTATTCAAAAGTCCTTGTTACCTGACCTCAACTTTATTTCCCACTTCTCCACGATGCAATCCAGCACAAATCTAGACTTCTGACTCCCCCCAGAAGCACTCTTCCCCCTTCATCTTGCGGCTTTCAAATCCTGTGTCTTTCTCTGCCCATAAAGTTATCCCCATTTCTCTCAATCTGTTCCATAGGCTTGCCAAGACTCAGTTTTCTTTTCTCCAGGCTGTTTTCCCATAGTGCCAGTTCATACATCTGTCCTTGCTCCACGCTTCCAAAGCACTTCACACTCTTTCTGATAATTACATATAACTTCATAGTACTTTAATGTGTCCTGTGTGTGACTTTTCTCCCCAACATTGGTGCAAACTCCTAAGGCTGTGTACACCCCATTCCTCCACTCCCAGAGCAATACAAAATATTTCATTTTTCACTAACATACCAGATTTTTCCTCTGAAAAGAATATTAGCTCCCTCTTTACTCCTCTGTTTCTTGGATAATTCAATTTGCCTTATGTTACTATCTCCCAAGTCCCCTTTCGGGGTTTTTTTTTCTTTTTTTTGCCTACCCTTCCCCCATTTTAATAAATTGTTGAGCTCTCTGGATTCCTGTTCCTCCTTCTTCCTAGAAGGACCATGCGTCCTCCGTGAGGATCCCCTGCTTGCAGTGAGGGGCTCCTAGGCCCTTTAAACTGCCCTCCCCCTAATCCCACACAAGCGCGTACACCAGTGAAGGCTCCTGAGCTGGCTGTAATCTCACACACACCACCCCAGAGCCTCACCTGGGCCACTCTGTCACCTTTCATCCCCCTCAATCAGGCGGCGTGGATTCACTGCGACCCCTCCCCAAGAAGAAAGGTCCCGGACCGCTGCGTCTCTCCTTCCTGCCTCTGTCATTGAGCACCCCCAAGGCTCGTTCTCTTTTTCCCTCTTTCCTCTTCCTTAGGGACGGAACCTAGGCCCCAGGTTGCGGTGAAGCGGCGCCGAGAAATCAGACACAGCTACCCGGCCAGCTCCAGCTCCATCGCCACAGCCTGGGCCCCCGCGCCCGCCCCCATCCCTCCCAGGCGGCGACCGCAGGCGCAAGCTTCGGCCTGGCCAGGACTCCCCATCCGAGAGAGCCATCGTTCACTGACCCAGAAAGGTGACAAACGAGGAAGTGGCAGCAGCAACAGGTACGGAGGCAGACAGCCTGGCAGACGTTAACGGCTCAGCGCTCCATCCCTCCCCGACCTAAGCTCCGGCCTCACGGCTTCCTCGACCCCAGCACCCACAGAGCAAGTCACGTGCCAGCCGGAACAGTCAGCTGCCCGTGGCGCGCGCCGCTCCGCCCACGCGCGCGCCATTGCGCAGCCGCAGCCGCTACTAGCCTCGGGAGAGGGGCGGGGCTGGGAAGCTCCGGAGCGAAGGGGGCCGGGGAGGCGGGGCCCGCCGGGGCCGTTCCAGGGAGGGTGGGGTCTGCCGCTGCTCGCCGTGTGGCGGCCGGCGTCTCGTCGGCCACGTGGGAACGTCATGGCCACCGTGCCTAACGAGACCCCAGTGCAGGTTTCTGCGGGTCAGAGTTTGTCTCCAGCCTCCTACACGGGCTTCTCCACTCGGGGTTTTCCGAGTCATAGCCTTAATAGTGCATTTCACCGGATTCACTGTTCCCTTGCAGTCCACTTCAGCTTAATTCCATAAATGTCCATGGAGCATTGCTGTGCGCCAGGCATGTGCTCTTTCTTCTTAGGGTTACATACTGAAGCGAATCACTCCTTGCCCCGAGAACTCGTCATAAGCAGTTGAAACCACATTAGATAATGGGAAACCAAGGAAGGTTTCGGGACAGAGGCGGACAGGGGAAAGCATGTCCTCTGGGGAAAAGTCAGCTGCAAGCTGCTCTTCGGAACCCTGCATATTTCATTAGCTTGGGAAGATAGGTGGTATTATTCTAATTTAGAACGTGGAGTTTTGGAAACAGTAGAGAATTTTGAGATTTTCTGATTTAATCTTTTTAGATTTACAGATGAGGAAAATGAAGAACCAGCGGGCACAGAGTTGTTTAGCTCCAGGGAAGAGACACACTTGGTGTTAAATCTGGGCTCACCTACTTGGTAGCTGTGTGACCTCACACCTCTAAACTTCAGCTTCTTCACCTGCAAAATGGTGGCAATAATGCATACCGTAGAGAGGTATATGAGGATTAAATGAAATATGTGTTTAGCACAGTGCCTGGCACCTAGGAAACACCTGGTAAGTGGTCACCATTATTACTGTATATTATAGGACCCAGATTTTCTAACCTAGCCTATGCTTTTTCTGCTGTGAGTCCCTGTAGAAATTCACTACATCATCTCTTAGAGCTGCAGTATTAGGTTGGACAGGAAGTAATAACCAACCAAACTGACCCCAATCTGATGCTTTTCACCAGTTTTGGATGAAGTTCAGGCAATTCCATAACCAGTTCTATAACACAGTTTTAGAAACTTGTCGGGAATTGCAGAGGCATTATCTGCCATCACAAAATGAGACTAAAGGCAGCTTTTTGTTAGATCAGTGCTGTCCAATGAAAGTTTCTGAAAAGATGGAAATGTTATTGTGCGCTTACCATACGGTACCCACTAGCCACTACTGAGCACTTGAAAAATGGCTAGTGTGACTTAGGAACTGAATTTTAAAATTTATTTCAGCTTAATTAAAGTTTAGCCACATGAGACTAGTGACAACGGCTTTGGACAGTGCAATTATAAGGTCTGCATTTGAAACCTGTTGGTTTCTTTGTGGTTATGTGGGGTCCTGAAGCAGACTTCTCATCTCGGATTCTTTTTTTTTTTTTTGAGACAGTCTCACTCTTTTGCCCTGGCTAGAGTGAGTGCTGTGGCGTCAGCCTGGCTCACAGCAACCTCCAACTCCTGGGCTCAAGCGATCCTTCTGCCTCAGCCTCCCTAGTAGCTGGGACTACAGGCATGCGCCACTATGCCCGGCTAATTTTTTCTATATGTTTTTAGTTGTCCGATTAATTTCTTTCTAATTTTAGTAGAGACGGGGTCTCGCTCTTGCTCAGGATGGTTTCGAACTTCTGAGCTCAAACAATCTGCCCGCCTCGGCCTCCCAGAGTGTTAGGATTACGGGCGTGAGCCACCGTGCCCGGCCTCGGATTCTTAATTTCTGAACCAAAGTTCACCTACTTCTGACCTTGCACCACTTTCCAATGTTTTAATTACCATGTTATACTTGGGAGGCAGTATAGTAGTGTGCTCAGTAAATGTTAGCTCTAATTATTATTAGGCCTAGCGTATCTCATTTAAAAATCTAGCAAATGTATTTAACATAAGCAGGGAATGATTGCTTTCTAATGGTTTCTAATAGTAAAAGAATATGTTTTCACAAAGAGAGAGGAAGCTCACTCTTCTATACTGTACTGTGCGTAGGAGCATACTAGGTCTCTAAGTATGTAATGGGCATGCTACACCTTTCCCTGTATTCCCAACTATCTAAATACTGTCCATCTGGAAGCACCATCTAAGCTGAAAGTACTCATAAGATGCATAGAGAAGATTTATTTTTTCCTGGCAACTTTTCTTTTATTTAAAATCAACAGTACTCGGTAGTCGCAGGCAGTCTCCCATCCAAGTACTAACCAAGCCCAACCCTGCTTAGCTTCCAAGAACAGACAAGATCAAGCACGTTCAAGGTGATATGGCTGTAGACACCGGCAACTTTTTTAAGGGAAAAAAATAAATTTTTTATTTCATTTATTTTTACCTAATTGAAATAGTGAGCTTATTTCACTTGTATATTTTTGTCTGCCCACCATTTCCATTTGTCTGACCACTGCTACTATATCTTATTATCCTGTCATAACATTCCATACATACTGAAAACCAAGCAAAGGGTGGAGTTCCATCTTTAAAAACGAAAGTGGCATTTTGGACAACACATTCTTGGCAATAGAACCTGGACATTATTTATCCAACCCAGTAGGGAAGTTCTCACTCTGCATTTTAAAAAGGACAGCCAGATATCAACTGTTACAAAAATGAAATAAGACAGAAAATTTTAACAAACTGTTTCTTTTTTTAAAGAGACTTCTTCCACTTCCAGAGATTTTTTTGTGTGTGTGAAATTTTTATTTGTATATATTCATGGGGTACAAGTGGCTATTTTGTTACATAGATATATTGCATTGTGGTGAAGTCAGGGCCTTCAGTGCATCGATCTCTGGAGTAACACACATTGTACCCACCAAGCAACCTCCTATAATTGACTCCATCATCCCTCCTCCCCTTCGAGTCTCCATTGTCCAGCATTCCACACTCTGCTTTCATGTATACACGTTATTTGGCTCCGACTTATAGTGAAAACATGCAATATTTGTCTTTCTGTGTCTGAGTTATCACTGCCAGAGATCTTGAATACAGCCTCCTACTCAGTTATCCAGAATGATTCTTCACATAATTAATGCACTTAGCTTTCACTTTGGGAGGATAATCCACTTTTTCTGTACTTTCTTTCATTTTTGCTTTAATGTCTTCCACAGAACTAGGAATTTTAGCAGTTTTTCCTGGGTTTTGTTTGGTTGGTTGGTTTTGGTTTTTTTGCAGGATTCTTAACCTTTTGATCTTTGTGTTGACAGTTTTGAGTCTTTTTTATTTTGGTTTGATTTTTATGCATTTTTGGCTGGAGTGTCTCATGTAGATTCCTTCACTGGAGTTTTTCTTCAGTTTTCTTTTCATAAAAATCTTCCTCCTCCTTCTCATCATCATCTTCATCAACAGTAAGTTTTATTTTTTTTTCTATGAAAATGCTACGACTTCCAGGGGCAGATCACTTTCAAGATCTATTTCAGAGTTACACATCCCCCTCCTCCTCTTAGTCTTCTGACTCTGCACATTCCTCCACAGCTGTTAAGTGCTGTCCGCTAATGTGCAGAGGTGCTGAACCACAGTTCAACCATAAACCCACAGGCAGTGTTATTTCAAAGCCCGCAAGGGAAACGGTTGGCTACACATTTTCAAAGTTGACAGTGTTACTTTGTTTGGACTGCCTTCGTAATTCATTGCCTCTGCTTCAACAACGTGCAATTCGTCCTTTGCACCAGCCCCTAAGCCAACCATTCTTAAAGATAACGGGTGCTCGTTTTCATCATTATCCACCCTAAAATGATAAGCTTTCTTGGCCTTTAGTTAACAACCAAAAGGTAGCTATGGGGTCTTAGGAGGTTCATGTACTTGTCCTTTGAATCTTCAATGGGGTGGTGGCACACTCTTAGGTTGGAGAGAAGTTGGACAGAGCTAAATGGCCACATTCCAGAGAACAGCTGCACATGATGGAATCACACCTGCAATAAAATTTTTAAATTAAACAAAGGGGGAAAATAGTTGAAACAAATAGGGCAATAAGATTCATAACTCTTTTTCACTCCCATATAATATTGAAGATATCTTGAAAGTTGTTACTGGTATTCCCCTTAGGAAAATAAGTGTCCTTGTTTAGGAAAATACCTTGATAAACTAGTAGGATGGAAGATAAACTGAGAGCTTCGGTAAAAGAGGCAAAGAGATAACTAGTCTCCATTGGAAAGGAATGGAAATTGGGGGTGGAGAGGTGGGAGGAAGGCATAGGGAAGAGAAGGAAAGAGAAAAGAGAATGACAAATGACAAAGGATTTGTAAAAAGAGGAGTGTTCAGAACTGCATTTGAGATTGCTTCAATTGCTGTTATGTAAATCCTTTGCCATCTTCCCAAACCTTTAATAAAATCTAAGCTCATATGCTTTATGTGAACTATTTTTTTGTAGAAATTTATGCTATCCAGTTTACATTATAAAAGAGCTTGGACAAATTGATAAGAACAATACAAAGACCCCAATAGAAACATGAACAAAAAGCACAATTGAGAAAAGAAGAAATACCACTGGCTAAAACATATGGGGAATGTTCTCATTATTTTTTTGAGACAGGGTCTTGCTCTGTTACCCTGGCTAGAGTGCAGTGGCATCATCATAGCTCACTACAATCTCAAACTCCTGGGCTCAAGCAATCCTCCTGCCTCAGCCTGCTGAGTAGCTGTGACTACAGATGCATAACACCACGCTCAGCAAATTTTTCTATTTTTCGTAGGGACAGGTCTCACTCTTCTTTGGGCTAGTCTCAAACTCCCAGCCTCAGGCAATCTTCCTGCCTCGGCCTCCCCAAGTGCTGGGATTACAGGTGTGAGCCACAGTGCCCAGCCATATTTCTTTTTTTTTTTTTTAAAGGTTTATTGTATTTATTTTTAGAGACAGGGTCTTGCTCTGTTGCCCAGACTGGAGTGCAGTGGCATGATCATAGCTCACTGCAGCCTGGAACTCCTGAGCTCAAGCGATCCTCCCTCCTCACCCTCCCCAGTAACTAGGACAACAGGCGTGTACTACCATGCCCAGCTAATTTTTTTTGTAGAGACAGGGTCTTGCTGTGTTGCCCAGACTAGTCTCAAATTCCTGGCCTCAAAAGATCCTCCCACTTTGGCCTTCCAAATTGCTGGGATTATAGTTGTGAGCTATAGTGCCAGGCCCCTTCGAGAATATTTCTATTCATAAGCTTGCACATATGCAGCCTGTGCCATGGTCTCAGTAAGTTAATAAGTGACAGATATGAATTCTGAATCTAGGCTGTCCGACTCCTAGGTCCATGCTCTTAATGTGAACCCATGTCCTCTGCAGTTTAAAGCCTCTTGTCACACTGTCTCTTCAACATGCTCCTTCGTACTCTGAATTTTCATGGCAGTCTTATGGCATTTAGCTAATTTCATTTACAACACATTTTATCAGCCTTACCAAGACCACCTTTTACTCAGAGAGTCTTGAATATACATTGTACACGGTAAGAATTCAATAGGTGGTAGCTGAATAGATTTCACAAGCAAATGAAAGGCCAGATTTCAAACATTTTATGACAGAGGGTGGGGAAGGGAAGAGGCACTGTGTTATCTGAGTAATTAAGCCTGTCATTTCCTTTCTTCTGTTCCCTGTATTCTTGGTCCCTGAACTAATAGAAATTGTCACCTTTGTCATTATCTCCTTAGAAATGTTATGAAATCTTCTTAGGAGCAGCAAATGTTCATAGAAATAGGAAGATAATTTTTTTTAATTAATTCTACCCTCCCACCTTCATTTCAGGATTTTGTTCCCTTTATTACTACTTTCCAATTTGTTCAATCCAGCTTTCTATGACACAGTGGGAAAGACTTTGAATAATCACTGTGCTGTACTAAGAGTGGTTGCCTATGGACTAAATCTATTTAATTTTCATCTTATTTATGCTGAATAGCCTAAAACCAATAGCACAGGAAGCAAGTATTCAGTAGTTATGATGTATCAATCCAATTAGGAGAAAACCCAATGTACTGTATTTAATAATTATGAACAGCATCTCTTTAGTCCCCTATTTATTGTTATACCTGATTCCTGAATTTACAAATATATATCTTTCAAAACAGTTAATAGTACATAGGGCAACTGAATGAAGGTGGTGTGGATAAAAAATTATCAGCAGACGAGCCGCATGTGGTTGGTGGCTCACGCCTGTAATCCCAGCACTTTGGGAGGCCAAGGTGGGAGGAGCACCTGAAGTCCAGAGTTCAAGACCAGCCTGGGCAACATAGTGAGACCCCATCTCTACAAAAAATTTTAAAAAGTAGCCAGGCATGGTGGTGCATGCCTGTAGACCCAGCTACTTGGAAGGCTAAGGCTGGAGAATTGCTCGAACCCAGGAGTTGGAGGTGGCAGTGAGCTCTGATCACACCGTTGTGAGCTGTGATCACACCTTTGGACTCCAACCTGGGTAACAGAGTGAGACCATGTCTCTTAAAAAATAAATATTTATCAACAGAAGTGATGAACATTCATCTTACATGTCCTTTGAGTGCTTCTATCTCAGTTGTTACTATTTTATTGAATGTCTTTATTTATGTGACTACTGTTGGGAAATAACTCTTTATGGCTCTCTCACATATCTGCATGTCTCATGACTAGAGGGAATGAATGCCTTTGTTCCAGACTATCTTTTCAATAATATTTGTATTGCAAACACAATGATATTTGGGTTGCAAACAGCATTAGAAAATAGAGATAATATCTCCCTCTCGAGCAATGGACAGCCACACTTACGTACAGTATAAAATGTTTGGGTTCTCTAAGTCAGGGTTACTCTCCTATAATGAAACCAATTGTGTGCCCAGGCCATTCCCCTATGGGAACACAAGGGGAACTGATGCTCTGCTGATGCTCACGCTGCTGGCCGTGCTATGAATGAAAGTCCTCTGTCTCTGACCCAGGGGTCTTGTGTCTGCTACCAGCCTCCATGAAACTGTGAGAGGCCAGGCTAATTTATAGGGTACAATCTCAGACCCTTCCCAGTTCTTGATTGTGTTGATGACAAGGATGAGATACATCAAAGACATAGCTTTCTGGAAGAGAAAGGATGGGCATCTCATAGACCAATTAATGGAATTTGAGGGAAGAACATGGGAATTGATAGTAAGCCAAATTGTGTGGTCCCTGGGAATCACCTGTAGGCTAAGTTATATGGTCTGCTGAGCAGTAAATGGTCCTCTGCTTCACTGCCTGTTAATGAGGAGAAATGGGGGCATTGATTGCAGGCCACATAGTCTCAAAGACTCCAAATGGGGCCGTGGTTGTTACTAACTGTCCTCCAGGCAGAAGCACTTACTTGTCATTCTGGCGATCAACTTCAAGTCCATCCTTTTATGACTAGTACTTTATAATGACTAGTCATAGGTAGGTAGAAGTCCCACTTCCATCAAACAACAGTCACAAAGATCATAATAATGACCACTTGGTGAATACACTACTCACCAAGTCCCCCTACAGTGGCACTTAGGGGCCAAAGTGGGGTCATAATAAGCTGCTGTAAGTTTACAAAAATGCCCTTGTCCCTTTCACATGACTCTTCCAGATGAAAAGTCTGGGGACCAGTAGGGAATGATTGGAAAAAAGATGAAGTTATAGCTACTGAAATCAGGGACACATTGATCTTCTGATGGTGGAGGGAGAACAGCCGCCCAGCACCTGGGGAAGTAATGCCTTAGACCTCCACAGGTGTTGGGGAGGGTGGGACCTTAATGATCTGTGGCTTTTAGAAGCATCCCTGGAGCCTTCCTCAGGAAGGAAAACGTCTTAGTGTGATCCTCCTAAACTGCTGCATGCACCTTATATTTAACTCATCGGTGGGTCTGCCATCCCCTGCCAGGTGGCTGTGACCACAGTTTGATTATCATTCCCCTTAACCTTACCAAGAAGTTTATCTGCAATAGCAGGAGACAGACCCAGCTCCTGCACCACCCACACAAAACACCTGTCAACACCTCTGGATGTCTTCCTCAGCCCTACTCTATAGCCATTGCTCATTCATTCCATGGGATGGATAAATGTCACCCGGCTGGTGACATGGACAAACAGGAGTGTTTGGGCTGACTGCCCATAGGCAGGTCCTCCACAAAGGAGTACTGGACTCGATTATGCAAAGTGACCTGAGAACTCAGATCTGACAATTGGACAGGAGGACATGTTGGTGGATTGTCAACCTGTGCCCACTGAATGGTGTAGGTCCCATTTTGGGGGTCCCAACAATTAAAAATAAACAACACTTTCTTTTCAGGACTGCCATGCGCACCCCCAGGAATGCATGGAAGCCAGGTACTGTCTTGAGTCTCTCCCCAAAACCTGGTGACTTGCACCTTAGGTGTGAGCATAAGAGACCTTTAAGTGCACACCATTAGTAGGTCACACAGCTCTCAGATGACTGTGGAGATTTCTCCAAAATGAAGCTTCCTATTGATTGCCTGGAAGAACTCCCCGAAAGGGATAACTGACTCATTATTTATGAATAATCAGCATCCAGTTATTGCTATGATGGAAGTCATCCAATTAGGAAAAGCAGTACAAAATCTGTTTCTGACTTTAGCAGAAGTGATCAATGATACCACCATGGCCCTAGAAGGCCAAGGTTAGCCTCAACTTGCCAGCTGTAATAGCATTTTGGGCCAAGGCAGAGTCATCTGTACAATTGTTAATAAAGCTTGTCATGCACACATTAATGCCTTGGACCAAGGGAAGAGGTCAGTTCAGACACTTAAGGAGTGATGCCTCTCCCTGACTCTTCTTAAGTCAGACCCTGATGGTTTATGGTATTTGTTCAATGAATTGATTCTGAGACCCTGAGAGGCATATTTGAGGTCAATGGTACAGGACGGTTTTCTCCTGCTGCATGAACTCCTGTTGATAGTAGCCTTGATAAGATACTGCCTGTGACAAATTGAACAGACTTGGTCCCAGCCTCTGTCAGGTTAATCAGAGTAGCCAGTGGAGTGGCATATTTATGGGAAAATTCATCAGAAGCAAGACAGTTAGAAACCGGGGGTGGATATTATTAGAGACAATACTCCATTTTCTTGCATTTCTGCCTTTGTTCTGGACTCTTTTCAAGGATGTTTGTATAACAAACAGTGTTGGAAGATAGAGGTGGTATCTCCCTCCAGAAAAAAGGACAGATAAGCTTTTTTTAAAAAAATAAATATTTGTTTTAGAATAGTTTGAGATTTACAGACAAGTTATGAAGATAGCAGAGAGTTCTTATATACCCTGCACTCAGCTTCCTCTATTAACATCTTACATTAGTATGGCATGTTTGTCTAGGTAACCTTTTATAATGTCTGGTCTGAAAGATTCAAGTTCCCTAATCCCAGGGTTCCTCTTCTGTAATGCACCCCACTGTGTGTCGAGACACCCAGTCAGGTCCATCCACATCATCCGTGTGGGACTTGGTGACAAGGGGAGCTGATGAAAATATGATTATCATCATGCTGCCATGCCATGAGTAATAAAATCCTTTTTCTCTGTCCCAGGAGACTTGTGTCTTATGCCAGCACCCATTAAAATATGGCAGACTAACTTGTTGGCTTGCACACAGGGTAAAACCCCAAAGCCTTCACACTTTTTGACAATCACTCCCCCACCACTACCAACTCCCCACATGACTGTAAGCTCCTTGAAGGCATGGAACAAGTTCCTGTTCAATAAATACATATTGAATTGAACTGAACTAAAATGAGCTAACAATTTATTTTAGCAACTGGGTAGAATGAATTTGAGGTGGAGGTCAGATTGATTTCTGCAAAGAACTTGGTCATATCAATCAGGCTTTGCTTATTCAATTGAAGGGGAATGGAACATGCTATACAGGCCCATGAGAGTAAAGCTATCACTAGTAGGGGTGAAGATGAGAGAAAAGTGGAGTGTTGGGGGAATTGGACAGGTGAGAGCTATCTTCAGGGTGTGAGAGAAGTCTAGAGTGACTAGACCAATTAATAAAACCTGGTATCCAAAGGATGCAGGAACAAACCTCAGGTATTGCTGTCATGTGGCCATGAGCGTACATGAGGGGGATGCAACTCACAGTAAGTCATGTCAACGTAGCACAGTGTCAGGCAGTTCCTGCAGGTGCTCAGTGAGGTCCATGAGCCGTTAGGATTCTGGCTCCTGGCCTGGAGTTCAGCAGTAGGATTCTAGTCCTGAGCTAAACAGCATCAAAAGGTATGCAGGATGCAGGACCCAGATTCTGGAGTAAGGATCCTTAAACAGAGTGGGGATGTACTTTCAAAAGTTAAGTTAATATTATAAGATCACTTGGGGAAACGGGTAGACAGAATGTATTTAATACAAATTATAGATATTAACACCTGACAAAATATTCTTGGCATAACTGATTCTCTGGGAACGTGAGAGTTTTATGATTGTGGAGAGGAAGCATGGACTCAACACGGGGAAGGACGGCTGTAAAGCACTCTCTCCGCAAGACTGCGGGGAGGCAGGGACCCTGCAATGAGTAGGGTGGGCCTGGCTCTGCCACTTGCTAATGTGTATGAATCACAATTTTTTCATCTGTAACCCTCCCTCATTGGGCTTATTAGGATTGAATGAGATAGTGCACATAATGCATTTAAGCAAGCACCTGGCACCCAGTGAGTCCCCACAAAACACTAGCCATAATGATGATCACTTTTATGAACACAATTAGAATACAAGGAAGGGAATGCAGTCTCAAAAAGGTAGTAGCCAGGTCACCAGAACGGAGGCAGCTGGTCAGTCAGACACAAGGCTGATGATCAGGAATTGCCACGTGGTAAGCTAGCAGCTCACATCTCTGCTCCCAAGTGTAGGCCTCAGACACGGGAGCAGAGCCCTGAGCCCCAGGAAAAAAGTTGGTGCAGAAACTGAACACAAGCAGTGCCTAAAGAGCTACAGGAACAATCACAACCTATAATCTGTTAAAACACACACATACTTTTAAAACTTTTTTTTTTTTAAATGGAGATGGGTCTTGCTGTGTTGCCTAGGCTGGTCTGGAACTCCTGGCCTCAAGTGATCCTCCCACCTTGGTGTCCCAAAGTGCTGGGATTACAGGCACTAGCCACTGCACCTGGCCTGAAGCTTCTTTTTTAACTTTAGTTTTTCAAAGCTAAAGTATCATTAAATACCCAGTTTGCACTAAAACAATCCCTGACATTAAGAACACCCTAAAAGAATCAATTTACTTACAGAGTATCTAGATATAGCTAGTACTGTATAAAAGCATGAGATAACCTTCTACATTTAAAAAATAATCTCTCAAAATTAAATCCTGTGTATGTGACACTTCTGAATCCACCATTACATAAAAACAAACAAACAAAAAACTTCCCTGGCTCCACTATTTACTAGCTGCATGATCCTGAGAAAATGCCAAGATTATAACCTGTTAAATGGTGTTAATATTAGCACCTCATGAGTTTTGGGGTTTGAGATAATAGAATTGAGAGTGCTTTGAAATCATAATTGTGATATAGTTTTAATTATGATTATGATTATAAAATACATTCTCCAGCTAGGCTTTAGAAATATCCTATCCAAAATGGTTTATCAATGCCAGTGGGTTCACAGAGAAAATAAAATAGACACACATACATACCCACGCATTAAGCAAAGAGAATGACTATAGTCCAGAAGTAAAAGAGCGAATTAAGAGAGGGGAAAAATAGGGCCGAGCACTATGGCTGACACCTGTAATCCCAGCACTTTGGGAGGCTGAGGCAGAGATTCACTTGAGCTCAGAAGTTTGAGGCTGCACCGAGCTATGCTTGTGCCATTGTACTCCAGCCTGGGTGACAGAACAAGAATCTGTCTCTTTAAAAAGAAAAAAGAAAACATTAATTTTGCAATCAAGGAGGAAATAATAGTCTTTCTCGACACGTATAAGTCTACTAAGTACGATAAACTATAAAGCAACCCAACGGAATAAATTGGTGTTAGGGAAAGATAAATATGAGCAAATGTTTCCCATTCATTTTCAAAAAGTAGCCTCATAATTTTATAGAATTGTATTCTAAAATAAAACAAATACCTTTGAACTTGGAAACATTGTTTAATTGTTAAGACATAATTCACCTTTTGTTCATCAGTCAATAACTTTAGGCCCAGAAGGGAAGAGTTGCACAATCCTTTGAACATAAGGTTCTTTGGTAAGAACTACGAAATATTGTTTTGTGGATCTTAGCAATCACTTTACAAATACCATAAGGTAAACCTCTAGCTCTTTAATATGATGATTCATTAAATGATTTTGGGAAGGATGAGAAGCTATACCTACCTACCTCAACCATACCCTACTGCTGCCTTCCCTAGCACCAGTGGAACTTGTACTGGAACCCCCTGAAATTCTTGTGACAAATGCAGATAACTGTGGCCCAGCCATCTAAGTTTTGGAGGGCGAGGCCTGGGTATCTGCATTTTAATAGGTCTTCACTAGATTTGATACATTATTGCTCTAGAGCTTGTTGAGCGGTCATTCTTCTGAACCTCTGTGGCACGGCTGTGTTAGTCACTTAGTATCTAGGGTGTAGTAGTAAGTATTCATTCATCCAACGGATTCTTTTTTTTTTTTTTTTTTTTTTGAGACAGAGTCTCACTCTGTTGCCCTGAGTAGAGTGCTGTAGCATCAGGCTAGCTCACTGCAACCTCAAACTCCTGGGTTCCAGCAATCCTCCTGCCTCAGCCTCCCGAGTAGCATGCCACCACACCTGGCTAATTTTTCTGTTTTTAGTAGGACAGGGTCTCACTCTTGCTCAGGCTGGTCTCGAACTCCTAAGCTCGAGCGATTCTCCCACCTCGGCCTCCCAGAGTGCCAGGATTACAGGCATGAGCCACCATGCCCGGCCTCAATGGATATTTTTAGATGCCTACTGTGTGTCCAGCACTATAGTAAAAACTCTTTGTCATTTTTTTGGTGTGTCTACCAGCAACTAGATTAAAAGGCCCTTTCTGATAGGGATCCTAAGTAAACATTTCTCACTAGTCCTAGGGACTGATAACAAAGGTACCTTCCACCCAGGGTCCCACATAGGGTCCAGTTCCCTCTTCTTCCTTTCTAACAGAATCACAGTTTTGTTCACAGACCCATCTGTTTAGCCAAGTGTTTAAGCGGAAACCGTCAAGAATGGTTCTAATGCGTGAAGGCAATGCCATTCCCCTTGCCAGTGATTGCTTCAGGTATTTGCACGTGACCTAATTCACACAGATGAGCCACGAGGGGAAATCTGCTGGGAGGCTTCTCTGAAGTTTCCCCCTTCCTAGGAAAGAGCGACGGGAAAGAGTGGTCTCTCTTTTTCCTCCAGAGAGTCCTGCTTCTGTTGTGATCTGGAACTGCTGCAGCCACCTTGCTGCCTGCCTGAGGATGAGGCTTCTACTGGGGATAACAGAGAGGAGAAATGGAAATCAATCAACTGCAACATCTGTGCTACTTCAGGACTCCCAATTTATTGTTAACACCAGCTTGAGACTGCTTTTGTATTTGCATCCAAAATGTCCTGAGACTCAGTAAACGTCGGTTCAAGATGATGCTGACAATGATGTGAAAATAAAATGATAGAATCACCATCTTCAAAGATGTTGCTGCTGACCATGGTTAAGATTTATTTGTAGAATTCTGAATAAAAATATCCATGCAAGACCTGCAGTCTTTACTCCACAGAGCTACCCTCTTTCTCCTAAGGCTCTAGAACCTTCTGTGATATGGTGATATACTAAGAAATACATATTTGGTATTCATCCCCAGTTCCTGGCACAGAACTCCTAAAAGCCTTGTAATTTTCTGAATGATAGGGGTGGGAGAAGCATCTTTTATTATCCCTCATAACCTCCTTTTGGTCATACCTGAGTTTGTGCTAATGAGATGACTGGTGGCTGGGGGCCCCTAGATAGCTTCAGGATGGGGGCTCGTTGGCAGAAAGGCCAAGGCATGGTTACAGGGTTGGAATTTTCAACCCTACCCCCAACCTCTGGGGTAGGAGAGAAGGACTGGAGGTTGGGTCAATCATCAATGCCAGTGATTTAATCAATTGTGCCATAATAAAACCTTCATACAAACCCTAAATGAAGGGGTGTGGGTGTTCTGAGAGCTTCTGGGTTGGTGAACACATCCATGTGCTGGGAGGCTGGCACATCCCAAACTCCACAGGGACAAAGGCTTCTGTCTTCAGAACCCTTCCCAACTTCACCTTATGTACTTCTTCATACGGCTGTTTATTTGTATCCTTTATAATATCCTTTATAACAAACCAGTAATAGTAAGTAGCATGCCTTCCCAAGTTCTGTGAGCCGTTCTAGCAAATTATCAAACACAAAATGGGGTTGTGGGAACCCCCTGACTTTATAACTGGTTGGTTAGAAGTCCAGGTGGCCCAGACTTTTGATTGGCATCTCCAGTGGGGGCAGTCTTTTGGAAATGAGCCCTTAACCTGTGGGGTCTGCACTAACTCTGGGTAATTAGTGTAGAATTAAATTGTAGGACACCCCGTTGGGGTCTGGAATGTTGGAGGATTGGCTGGTGGCAGGGGGCACAGAAGGGGGAATTGCACACATGTTTGGTGTCAAAATTAGTGTGGTGGTGTAAAAACACATCATAGTAGTAGTACCTTCTTACATACCATCCAGAAGCAGGGAGGCTGGGAGAAGGTGAGTGACCCCCACAGACGTCCTAGTGGCCAAAGCTGCCCTCTTCCCTTTTGACCACGACCCATCCCATGGCTTGCATCTGTCTCTTCTCTTGACTTATGTGACACTACTTTCTATGTTGCTTCTCTCCCACATATTGAAGCTCTCCTCCTTCTCCTTCAATGGCTCCCTTTCTCCTCTCCCCACAAAAGATGAGTCTTTCCAAAGAATGGATCCTCCATTCTTGTGTTCTACTGGAGTTTAAAGTAATCAGCCATTCTCCACTTGCAATTGCTTAATAGATGGTTTCACCGAGATGGTCCAGTCTACCAGAAATCAATGTGTTCACAGTCGGACCAATTTATATCTAAGAACCATCCCCTTTTTCTGAAAATGGTACTCCAGTACTTTCTCAAGATCAAGACCTTGGGATCCTCTTTGATTTCTCCATCTTTCTCATAATTTTCACCTGGCTCCAAGTCCTAGCAACTCCTCTGTCACAATTTCTTTCACACATTCCCCTTCCTCTCTGTCCTTACAGCCAATATCCTGGTTCAGGCTCTGACATTATCCTGTTAAACCTGGAATACTGCAATCTGTAAAATGCATTCCTCTCCTTGTCCCCCCACCCACCCAATCCTTCCAGCAAATTCCAGAACAGCTCCCCACTCAGAAACCTTAATGTGAGTTCCCACTACCTTTAAATTCATGTCCAAGCTCCCTGGCCTAGCAAGCCTCCAAAATTAGACTCGAAGTTATCTTGTTGGGCATGACTCCAAATAAGCCTGGATACAAACCCTTCCATTCAGACATGCACGCATTTGCTCCCAGCCACCCACACAGTCCTTCAAGTTTCCTTCCTTCAGCCTGGGCTCTATGTTGGATTGTTCTTTCCCTCTTTTCTACCTTCATCTACTAAAACTGAACCTATTGTCTAAGGCCCAAGTCAAAATCTGAAATTTTCCTACCTCCTCATATGGAAGTTATTCGTAAAAGTAATAATGTTAATTATAAACAATAGCTACCATTCACTGGGTGCTTACTCTGTGCCAGCCACTGTAAAACCCGTTCCGTAAAATGTGGGTGATAAAATCTACCCAACGGAGTCATTGTGAGGAGTCTGTGAGCTGATGTACCTAAAGGGCTGAGCCAGGGGTTTGTGGAAGGTGACCAACATAAATTGGCTGAATTATCACTAATTGCGCCTTTGAGTTGTCATAATGACATTTTGCTAGCAGCTACTTGAAAGAGAATGAGCACCGGATGTGATGTGGGGAAGGAGGGACCCAACCAGTTCCTCCCAGCATCCCCTGGCACGACATTCTGAATCTTACACAAATAAAAATGTCTTTGTTCCCAGTTACATCTATTGTCTGGTGATATGCTTTGTTCTTCACATTTCTCTTACGTGTGTCTCTTACGTGTCCCTTCACTTCCTTGTTCTGGGCACCAGAACTCAGAACTCAGACAGCATTAGGAAAAAAGAAGTTCTTTCCAACGTGATCAATGGTAAAAAAAAAAAAAAAAAAAAAAAAAAAAAAAAAAAAAATCATGTGGGAGACCAAAGAGAAAGCTCTTTCCTGGTGGCAGAGGCTCTTCAAAAATTCTCATTCCCTTTGAAATTAACGACAAAGTTTCTCCGTAGTGCTGAATTTGCTCTTGCTGTTTCTCAAACCAAAATGCAATTTAAGAGACAGTTATTACATAGGAATGTTAAATACACAGCTTTCATGCTAAATCTGTGACAATCTTTCCTCACATTCCAGGGCTGGCAAATTAGCAATTTAAATCTCTCTTTGAACCAGACTGTGGATTTACTCCTCAGAGCTTCTATAAAAGAAACCCTGAAAAACTGTATTCAATTATACTAATGTTAGAATGTTGTGATTTACATAACAAGCATCAGCTAATAAGTAAATATCTCACTCTTTATAAAACAGGGACAGGAAGTATGATTAGAACTTATACCTATTTAAAAAGATTCATCTAGTCCAAGGAAAAGCCCTAACCTGGAGCTTTGAAAAATATGGCGCCATATATTCATGAATGACACAGGAATTAAAATTCCTGGGGGTGGAAGGTCCACCTGCCCCAGTAGGGGACTGCGTTATCACCCAGCAGGAATTGCAATTTCCATTTCTTAGGAATTCAGGTACAAATTAGCATGTCAGGGACAGCTGAGTTGTTCCCTGGAAAACTACAGCATTTTCTTCTACCCCGTCGTTCATATATGGACAAGATTCCCTACTTGGGCTTTATCCCCAAATCACAGGGGTGCTTGTTGAAAAGACAGATTCCCACGTTCTACCCCATGCTTGGGAATCTGTATTTTTTTTTACAAACACTCAGCTTTTGTCTGAGTCAATCCTCAATCCATAGTCACTTTGCAGAAAGAAGGTTGTTTTCTGTTTGTTTTTTTGTTGTGTTTTGGTACCAGACCCTCTGCCTTTCTCTTTCTGAAGCATATTCTGCCAGGGTGCTGAAGATTCCCCACGCATGGAGCCAACGCATAGCTCCGTCATCCACACAGGATCTTCACCTTCTCTTTCCCTCATCAGAATTCACCTTTTGTGTTGGACGCTTTCTTCCAGGTCACGAGAAGATGAAGTTCATCCTGTAGAGTGCTAGAGGAAAACTATTACTCACATGAGCTTATATCTGTGAACTTCAACGCCTTAATCATTTTTTTACTTCCATGATTCCTTTGCGGAATGATGGTTTTAAATGCATGAAAAAGGAGACCGGCTGGGCGAGGTGGCTCATGCCTGTAATCCTAGCACTCTAGGAGGCCCAGGCGGGAGGATCACTTGAGCTCAGGAGTTTGAGACCAGCCTGAGCAAGAGTGAGACCCCACCTCTACTAAATATACAAAAGTTAGCCGGGCATGGTGGCGCACACCGATAGTCCCAGCTATTCAGGAGGCTGAGGCAAGAGGATCACTTGAGCCCAGGAGTCTGAGGTTGCTGTGAGCTAGACCGATGCCATGGCACTCTACTCAGGGCGACAGAGTGAGACTCTGTCTCAAAAAAAAAGAAACCAATTATATTGAAATATTGCTATCAAAAATATGTTGGAAAATGTGAAATAATAATATAAATTCTTCATTAATACATTAAAAGCAAGGTCTAGAGTCAGGTCTACTTGTTTTCTCAATTTTGAAATATGGTGAGTGTAAATATTTTGAAATATACATAGCAACTCTATGGATATATGAAAATAACTGTGATTTCTATTGGTGACAAAGTTTTAGGAAGTGCTAATGTTTGTTGACTACATTCATAATTAAAATTTCAGTTCAATGATGATAAAAATAAAGATATAATTTCTTCCCCATCCAAGTTCACAAACCCCCTGAATTCAAGGTCTTTGGACCCCAGGTTAAGACATCTTGCCTTAAAGATCAAATGGCTTGGCCAGGCGTGGTGGCTCACGCCTGTAATCCTAGCACTCTGGGAGGCCAAGGCGGGCGGATTGTTTGGGCTCAGGAGTTCGAGATCAGCCTGAGCAAGAGCGAGACCCCGTCTCTACTAAAAATGGAAAGAAATTAATTGGACAACTAAAAACTATATAGAAAAAGTTAGCCAGGCACGGTGGCACATGCCTGTAGTCCCAGCTACTCGGGAGGCTGAGGCAGAAGGATCGCTTGAGCCCAGGAGTTTGAGGTTGCTGTGAGCTAGGCTGACGCCACAGCACTCTAACCGATCAAATGGCTTGATTAATTGTGGGAATTCCAGGCATTGTGGCTTGCCACTGCAAGCTCTGTGTCGTGGGTTTTTCAGCCATAAGTCTCTGACCCTTACCAGCCACTTTGCCGGGCAATTAGTAATAGTAAGAGACGAAAACGCTTCTCTTTCTTGGGTGCTCTTGTGTTCCCATCCAGTTTCACCTATTCCAATTATGCCTCCAAGCCATCCCACCCCCATCACTATCTTCCTTTTCTGGAATCTTCTGCTGCTCCAAAGGACCTCAGTGGACCAGGTCCCTTTTTCCCTCCACGTACCAGGCTTGATGCTCCCATTTGTGCCTGTTCTACTCCCTCCCCTTCAGTGCCTTCTTCCTCTTCTCCCCGCTGCCCCTCCGCAGTTCCCTAGAATGCTCCTGTCTCCTCTGGGGGCTCACCTGGCTGTAGTCACCAATCGGCAAACAAATGTTTATAAAACACATCAGTGCTCTAGTCCCATTAGGGATAGAGGGATGCAGGAAAACGCTATTTCTCTTGCCCCAGTGATCAGCAAAGTTTGGAATATAATTTTTTTACTCCATAATCACAGGTATCAGGGATAGACACTTCAGCAAGTTATTTAGCTGCAGCCTCACTGCATGCCAAGGCACCAACCCAGCCCTCCTGCCTAGTGGAGCGCCAAGCCCTCCACACACACCCACATAAAAACAGGCATTTACTATTCTTGAGTGATATTACTTTCCATGTTTTACAAGGAAACTTATATACAAGAGGCTCAATAACATCCAAAATCAAATAGTGAGTCAGTAGTGGATCCAGGATTTTAACCAAAGTTTCCTGATGCCCAGATCTGTACAGTCGGTGCTCAGGAAAGGGTGGTCATCAGAAAGGGGAATGCTCGCACACTGTTGGTGGGAATGCGAAGTAGCACCGCCACTGTGGGAACAGTAGGGAGGTTCCTCAAAAAACTAAAAATAGAACCACTATACGATCCAGCAATCGCACTTGTGGGTATTTATTCAAAAGAAAGGAAATCAGTGTATCGAAGAGATACCTGCACCCCCATGTTTACTGCAGCACTATTCACAATAGCCAAGACACGGAATTAATGTAAACCTCCACCACCAGATGAACGGATAAAGAAAATATCATTTATATACATATATATATATGCAATGGAATACTATTCAGCCATGAAAAAGAATAAAATCCTGCCATTTACAGCAACATGGATGGAAATGGAGGTCATTATGTTAAGTGAAATAAGCCAGGCACAGAAAGACAAATATTCTCACTCATACGTGGGGGCTAAAAAAGTGAATCTCATGGAGATAGAGAGTAGAATGATGGTTACCAGCATCTGGGAAGGGAAGGAGGGAGCCGGGGATGAAGAGAAATTGAGAAATGGGCAGTAAAATACAGTTAGATAGAGGAATAAGTTCTAGTGTTTGATGGTACAGTCGGGAAATTATAGTTAACAATAATTTATTGTATATTTCAAAATAGCTAGAAGACAAAAATTATAATGTTCCCAACACAAAGAAAAGATAAATGTTTGAGATCACTGATATCCCAATTACCCTGATTTGATCATTACCCATTTTATATATATATTAAAATCTCATATATACCCCCCAAATATGTACAACTATAATATATCAATCAAAAAAAAGAAAAGAAAAGAAAGAGGGTGGTTGTAATAATAATGAATTTAGAGTTGGTGGTTTTTTCACTTGAATTCTTCAGAAGCAGATTTAAGGCAAGAATTCGTGTGAAAATGATTTATTAGGTAGTGTTCCCAGGAAAAATCATTAGAGGAATAAGAAAATGGAGCAGAAAAAGGAAGCGGCCAAGGGAAGGGGGGAATTGGCTTGGGACAGGGTAGATCTCAGAGTTATCCCCTCAGAGGAAAGGGAATAGGACTATGTATATCCCCACACCCACCAGTCATTGATTAAGGGCTGCCCCTGAGGGCTGGGGACACGGCTAATCCCCAGACACATCTTATGACCACAGGTGATGTGGGCTCTGGCAGAGAAGGTGTGGCCGTGGGAGGAAAGTACACCCAGAGCCAGTGCACACTGACAGCATCTGCCACAGTGATCTTGAAATTGGAGAAGCATCATAAAAAGAAGCAAAGCCGGGCAGTGTGACATTTCTGGCTGGCAATCGGATGCTGGCCCTGCAGGCAGTTAAGAGAACAGCACGTTAGTTCCAGGAGAAGGATGGAAATTCTGAAAAATGAAATGTTGCGAAAAGGAGTCAAGAACAATTCACAATGTGAAAAGAGAAACTAAACAAACTTTATTTAAAAAGAAAAAAGTCGAGATTGTGGTTATGCTTTCGCTTGTTGTTTTTTAATTTCCCCAACACAGAGCAGACACCTGTGAGCCCAGATAATCTCTTTCTTTGGTGTGGTGCCCTAGCAAGGCGCTGTGAATATTCCTAACTTACCCAGATGTTGCATTTGAAAAGTTGAAATCTGTAATTAATCTGTTTTGGAATAAAGACAATGATAATAGAAAACTAAAAAAAGAAGCAAAGCCGCCATTTTGCTTTGTTTTCTACCTGTACGTATACCAAACAGACCATTTACTGCCGAAGTGAAAGCAACCTGAAGAGAGAAACACGTGCCATACTATGAATCAGGAGGGCTAGGCTTCAGCCACAGTTTTGCCAGAAATGAGCAACATGCCCTTGGGGGAGTCATTTAGTCCCTGCAGTCCTCAGCGACCCCTCAGGACCTGTGGAACGTTAGAGGCAACAATGAAGATGCTAACTGAACACTCGTGAGTGGACTAAATCATTTTGTTATTGCAGCACGTTAGGAATTCAGGTCATACTAACCTCCAAGCTCCCTTCCTGCTGTGTTTCTAACAGTGAGACTTCCTCTCGTTTTCCATGTTTCTGTTATTCTTCTAGGGGAGTTTGCTTTTGTATATGTGATTCAGCTCTTCGGAGGGAACCCAAGACAGTCATGTGAGATGTGTTTAATTTTGTGCGATTTAACTGCATATTAGTAACAGGGTTTACTAGATGACTCCACTTTCCCAGTGACACTGGAAAGGAAAAAATCATTCGAGATTTTTTTTCTAGAAGACTTAAAAGAATGGAATATAAATGAGTATTCTTTGTGAGTATCCATGTTGCAATAAAGAAATAGCAAAGGGTTTTTTTTTTCTTCAAAATATGTATGAATAAACGACCCTTTTTTTTTCTGCTCAGGATGAGATTTGTGCTGTTAGACTTGTACTCTAGTTTCAGGGTATTCTACCGTTGGTTTGCAACTGGAATGCACTTTTGCTATTTGAGGCAGAGCTGGGTGTGAGGAGTGTGACCCCCAAAATATGGTAGATACAAAGATGTGTTACCCAAATTGTCCTTTAAGGAGGGCATGCTGCCCAGCTGTGAGGAGTGTGGTCAGCAAATTGCCTTCAGCTGTCAGCTCCTTCAAGGTCAGCCTCAGCCCAGGAGCTGCTTCATCTGAGCTCATGCCCTTTGGAGGTCATACTCAGGACAACCTGAAGCCAGTGACTGAAGGAAGTGAGGGTAAAGGCACAGCCATTTGGGCCTAACTGGGGGAACTCTGACAAGCAATACTTGCTCCAGGTTTTCCTGCTGGGTTGCCAAAGGCTTTGTTGGGGCAACATTGTGCAGAGGAAGCTAACTTCTTCCTCAGCACAATCCTTTTACAGGTGTTGATCTCAAATAGCTATCTTGCGACCCAAACTTCCAGTGACTCTAACCTGAAACAGTTGATGCTGGGAACGGCCCGAGAAAGCAGGCAATAAGGTGGTTTGGAAGTAGATCACATATCACAGAGCTCGCCATAAGGACCCCAATACTGGTGGCAGGTAGAGACCAGACACAGTTAGCACAGGTGGCCATTCGCTCGTTAAATCTTTCACCGGGGTGAATTGAAAGTGTGTACCAATAAGAGTGAATGCACTAGAAGGGCAATGGATCAGGCATTTGAGACTTCGAAGGAAACGGGAGATAGAAGGATAGTGGGATTGAATGGCTATTGCTAAGTGCCACAGATGCTCCACAGAAAGTTAAGGAGCAGTTGAGGGTTAAAGCCAGGTATGAAATCCAGGTGTGGAAAACCAGAAGGCTTGTTAGATGCATACAAAGCTCCATCAACCCTGCAATGGTAGCAAAGAAAAAACAGAACTAACAGTCCAAGTGGCTGAACTTCAAAACAATCCACGCTAATGTCAGGGCCCAGGTTAGAAAACATTTAACCCTAACACGGAATGGAGACATGGTGGATGTCTTCAAAGACTTTAACATCTCAGACTCTGATCTTCCTAAGCCATTGGCTGCCATGGGACTGGCATGATGAGCTCATGAATGGAGTGGCCCTGGTGCCAGAGATGGAGGCCACATATACTTCCAATGGCACGTAAGGCAGCCCTTGCCTTGCATCGTCGTGTGGGAGAGTAAAAATGACTGTGCAACCTCAACCATACAAAACAAGCTTTTTTTAAATGCAAGTTTTAAAAATTTATTTTTTAATTGACAAATAAAAATTATTATATTTATGGTGTACAACATCATGTTTTCATATATGTATACATTGTGGAATGTCTAAATCAAGCTAACATATCTACTGCCTCACATACTTATTTTTTTATAGTGAGAACATTTAAAATCTACTCTTCCGGTCTGGACAACATAGCAAAACCCTATCTCTAAAAAAAAAAGAATGTATATATATATATTAGCTGGGCACAGTAGTGCACACCTGTAGTCTTAGCTACTCAGGAGACTGAGGCAGGAGGACCGTTTGAGCCCAGGAGTTTAAGGCTGTAGTGAACTATGATTGTACCACTGTACTCCAGCCTGGGCAACAGAGTAAAGCCCTGTCTCAAAAATAAAATAAAATCTACTCTCTTAGCAATGCTCAAGAATACATCAGCATTAACTATAGTCACCATATTGTACAATAGATCTCCTGAACTTATTCCTCCTGTCTAACTAAAATTTTGTATCCTTTGATCAACATCTCCCCAATCTAACTCCTGCCCCTCAGACTGTGTTAACCACCATTACACTCTCTGCTTCTGTGAATTTAACTGTTTCAGAATCCACATATAAATGACTTATGTGCATTTCTCTTTCTGTGCCTGGCTTATTTTATGTAGCATAATGTCCTCTAGGTTCATCCATGTTGTCACAAATGACAGGATTTCCTTCTTTGTTTTTTTGAGACAGAATCTCACTCTGTTGCCCGGGCTAGAGTGCCGTAGCATCAGCCTAGCTCACATCAACCTCAAACTCCTGGGCTCAAGCGATCCTACTGCCTCAGCCTCCCGAGTAGCTGGGACTACAGGCATGCGCCACCATGCCCAGCTAATTTTTTCTATATATTTTTAGTTGTCCAGCTAATTTCTTTCTTTTTTTGGTAGAGACGGGGTCTCGCTCTTGCTCAGGCTGGTCTTGAACTCCTGACCTCGAGTGATCCTCCTGCCTCGGCCTCCCAGAGTGCTAGGATTACAGGCTTGAGCCACTGCACCTGGACACTTTCCTTCTTTTTTAAGGCTGAATAATATTCTGTTGTATTTATTAATATAGACCACATTTTCTTTATCCATTTATGCACTGATATACCCTTAGGTTGATTCCATATCTTGGCGAATGTGATTAGTGCTGCATGCAAAGCAATCTTAATAATCAGTGGGAAGAATGATGATTTTTCTGCAACTTTTAAAGATCTTTGCCAAAATATTAAAAGCTGTCTTATGTCAGTTACAGATGTGTAGAGGAAATGAAAAACAACAGTAAAACTAATATTTATTTAGTACACTATTATTATTTATTGTTTAAAAATGTCCTAAGAGAGAGGGCATTAGATAGAGACAGTGCCAATGCTTTAGCTTTTTATGTAAGTGACCAGAGCCCAATTTAAAGAATAAAGTGAAACTGGAGCCTTTACCAATCAGAAACCATCAACTAACCTCTAACTAGGGTCTTTATACTCCAAACCAATCAAGTACATTTTCTTTCCTTCCCTCCACGTAAAATCTCGCTGCGCTGCGGTGAAGCATTGTGAATCTCTTTTGATCTGAGTGCTACCTGAGTCATGAATAATTGTTTGTTCAAAATAAACTCTATTAATCTGTCTAAAGTTTTTCTTTTAACAGATTTGGTGTCAGAAATGGGATCTGAAGGTGACCTCTGGCTGCCCCAGGATCACCGAGTGACCAGATGAGGCACCCACAGGGCCCACTGTGCTCCTGCTCTGTTGTTTGTCACTGGAAGCCAGGATGGATTCCCTAGGAAATTGAGCTCCATGGGTTGTGTTTTGAGCTCTCCACACTTTATCTGAGCAATTCTTAGACTGGACAGGGTTCTGGATCAGATTGGGTTTGATAATTAACTGGATTGGATCCAGTTAGAGGCCTTGGGGAGGTCGGTACCTTTTGGAAATGGGTCCATCTGAATCAAAGGAGTCTGACACTCCACCTTCTGGGACTCCAGCAAATTTCATGCACAAGAGTTATGGACCCAGGACTTGCATATTTTTAGAAAAATGGGTTAATCTTACAAAGATAACTTAGAATCAGAGTGGCCACAATGGGGAAGTTTGAACCTAGATAAAATTGTTCACTTGTGAGGTGCATTAGGAAAGAAAGAATCCAAAATGTCTCAAAAGCAATAGGATGCACAGAAGCATCTCGAACATAAAATGAATCAAAAATTGCTTCCCTAAAATTTCCTTAAGAAGGCAAATGAAAATCTTAAGCAACAAACTGAGGCTATTGGCCAGGTGTGGTAGCTCACAGCTGTAATCCTAGCTCTTTAGGAGGCTGAAGTGGGAGGATCACTTGAGGCCAGGAGTTTGAAGTTGCAGTGAGCTATGATCACACCACTGCCCTCTAGTCCGGACGACAGAGCAAGACCCTGTCTCTTAAAGAAAACAAAACACAACAAAAACTGAGGATGTGACAAAAAAGGACTGTACTTTGAATTAACCCCAAATGTTCCTTCTCTTTATCTGTCCTTACCTAAACACTCTGAGTCGCTAACCCTTTTGCTCAGCTACACTTTCACACTGAAGATAATGAAAAGTGAGAAATTAGGCAAATACTTCCAAACTGAGACACTCAGGGGAGCCAGGCCTGCCTGCCCTAACAACCTTTACTCCATAGTCTAAAACTGAGCTTAAAGCCATCATGAAAGACTTCCCTGACCCAGTGAAAAGCCCTAGAAATTTACTGAGGAATTTAGAAACCTTACTGGAGCATTTGATCCAGGGCTCCCTGATCTTTACCAATTTGTTCATATTATACTGAGACCTGATGAAGCTTGAAAATGGATGACAGCAGTGGAACAGGAAACGCCTGAGGAAGATATCAAAGACCCCTCCAAAACCTCCTCAAGAGAAAGGCCAAAAGGAGCCATGTTTGCCACAAGTCTTTTAAATCCAATTCCTAAGATTTTTCCATAAAAAGTTGATTGGTCCGTCATATAATTTGTAGACAAAAAAAAGATGAACCAGTTTCAGATTACAGAGGCTGTTTAGAGATACTATTTATAAAACATTCTGGGCTTGAAATACCACAAGGGTTGCTTCCTGCAGAGACTGAAACGGCATTAACTGCTCTATCTTAAATGGACTTCATCCTGAACTTAGTAACTTAATTAGAAAACATAAACCAGGTTGGAAAGTTCTAGATATGATTGAATTGGTGGCCCTAGTTGAACATTCTGAGAGGGCTCTAGAACAAAAGAAAAATCAGAAGGCGAATAGGCTCCTGTCCTTACAGTTACAACAGCTACAGGAACCAAAAGGTCTTCTCCTGTGTGTTTCAAATCAAAGCCAAGAGGTCTCAAACTACACAAACCTGTGCCTTGAGGTCTCTGCCTTTATTGCAGTCAGGACATTGGAAACAAAATTGTCAGCTCTTACAGTAGCCACCTGCTGGACCCACTCCTTTTGGCCTGGGCTGTTTCCATAATAGAGGAAGTGCCCCGAGGGTTTGCCTCCCAGAATAACCATCAACACGGATGAGGCTCCAAGGGGTTCTCTACTAAACTGCTTCCCACAATGCCTTCAAGTGAACAAGGGGAAACTACAATACAATTAAGATTAATGAGAAATCTTATACAGTATTGGTGGGTACTGGAGCCACCTTATCTATAATACTTTAAACCTACCTTCATAAATCAATAAATCCCTTGGAGTAAAAAGAATATTTTTGTGGTGGGGGTTTCAAATTAAGTCCAAAATGTCCCTGGGGTCTAAACCTATCCAATTGACACTTGGACCATTTTCAGAAAAACATGCTTTCTTACTATGTGATACTGCCCAGATGAATCTATTGGAACAAGATTTGCTCTCTAAATTAAGAGGTCACATACAATTCTCTTCAGAGGGAGAGATAATCTTAGAATCTCCTGACTCTCCTGAAGCTGAGCTTCTCTGTTCCCTACAGGCAGAAGTTGATAACATTGAAATTCAAGCCTATAAAAACCCTGACCTTTCTGAAGCCTAAATATTTGTGGGCTTCCTCATCAACTGACATAGGAAACATTTAAAGTGCTGAAGCTATAAAAAACCAAATAGATCGTTTGAAGCCACTGCCTAAACTAGAGGCTATTCAGGGACTCTGACCAACTGTAGAGAACCTAATTATACAAGGACTTCTAATTTTTTGCACTAGCCCTTGTAACACTCCAATCTACCAGTTAAAAAACCTAATGGATGAGGTTGGAGATTTGTTCAAGACCTGCATGCAGTAAATAATATTGTAATACCAAGGTTTCCAGTAGCTCCAAACTCTAATACTTTTTTGTCTAATGTACCCACAAATTCAAAGTGGTTCACCATGATGGACCGTTGCTCAGCTTTCTTCAGCATTCTAGTTGATAAAGAGAATCAATACTTATCTGCCTTTACATGGAAAGATCAACAATATACTTGGACTGTAACGCCACAGGGGTTTACTGAAGCCCCATCTCTTCTTTCTCAGACATTGCATCAGGATTTGGCAAATTTACAATTCCCTAGGAATTCTGCTCTTACTCAGTATGTTGATGACCTACTGCTACGGTCTGTTAGTAAGGATTCAGAAGTAGATTCAGTTTATCTCTTACAGTAATTAGCTTACAAAAGCCATAAGACTTCTACGGAAAAACTCCAATTTCCCAGAGAAAAGGTCCATGATTTGGGACATGATCTGACTACAGAAGGAATTTTCCTCTCACCTAGAAGAATAAAACCCATTCAAAGTTTCCCTACACCCATGACTAAAAGACAATTAAGAGGTTTCCTTGGTGGAAAAACAAGCACCACATGTACTCACCATCAAATTGGTAGTGACTGAACATCACGTAAGTGTACATATAAGAATAGCATCTATTGGATGTCGGGTAGGGAGGGAGGGGGAAGGGGGAGGGGCGAGGGGGAGGAGGGGACGGATATATGCATACACAAAGGGTGCAATGCGCACCCTCCGAGAGATGGACATGCTTGGGACTGGGACTTGGGGGGAAGGGGGGGCAAGGGCATCATACATAACCTAAACACCTGTACCCCTATAAACAACAAACAATAAAAAAAAAGGATACTTCCAATATAATAGCTAATAATGTATTATTAATTATTAATATGCATTCTGTCTAACATAACACTTCACTGTGCTCTAGGCATTGCTCTAAGCCCTTCCATCTGATGCACACACAACCTTCATCATAACTCCATGGAGGTACAGACTATTATTATCACATTCTCCATTTTACAGATAAGGAAGATGAGGCACAAAGATGTAAAGCACCTTTTCCGAGGTCCCACAGCTAATAAGTGGCAGAGTCAGATTCAAACCCAGGCAGCCTAGCACCAGATTGCCTGCTCTGAAGAGAAGATCTGCACAACCTCCAGGCGACAAGGCCAGGAGCTGTCTGGCTGCAGAACTCTTCCCACCACAATGTAAAGTGCCAAGGATATTCCCCAAGCAAGCTAAACTGGGGCTCCAGCAACTCAATCTTCAAGAGCACTCAGTACCCCAAGCTTCTCTTCTTTGGCATGCACCAATGCAGAATCCCCCACACCCCCAGTCCTTCACCTTCCCCAGCTCCAGGTCACTACCGCTGTCATGCTTCCTTCTGCCATGGGAAAGTCTCTCTCCAAACTCAATACAGCAACCAGACAGGGCTGAGGTAATGAACTAATCACCTGGTGTTGGTCAAGGAAAATGTGAAAATGAACATTGGTCCATTCATCTATTAATAGTAACACTAGGATCTCAGTGCACAGTTGTAAGCCAATCTATTATGTGCCACACACCCCAATCGAGCTATGCACGATTCTCTCATCACAGATTCACACGTGCCCTCTCATTCTGTCTTCATGGCAACTGTGCAAAGTAGACTTCCTACGTGTGAGAGAGCCAGGGTCCATGCTGGCTAGGTAAGTCACCCAAGGTATCAAAGCTAACCTGGAGCTGAGATAGGACCAAACACTGGATGGATTTATGAGCAAATAAATGGATGAATGAACCCAAAGCCTCCACCCGTTCCACCACACCATTCATTCATTCATCCACAAGTAATTTTTGAGCACATACTATTTGCCAGACACGGAGGCACAGAGGGTACAGTGGGCCCCTATGCCACATTCTGGAAGGCTTAGGCAGAAGATAAATAAGCCTCAGAGCAAGAATAAAAATATCAGCACAATTCACAATTGCAAAGACATGAAATCAACCTAAGTGCCCAACAGCTGAGGAGTGGATAAAGAAATTCTGATGTATATATATACCATGGAGTACTACTTACCCATAAAAAGGAATGAAATAGTGTCTTTTGCAGCAACTTAGATGAAACTAGAGATCATTATCCTAAGTGAAATATCTCAGGAATGGAAAACCAAATACCACATGTTCTCACTTACAAGTGGGAGCTAAACGAGAGATATATATAGTCATAAATCAGTGTAACAGACATTGAAAACTAAGAAGGGGGGAAGGGAGGAGGGGAGTGAGGAACAAAAATCTACCTACTGGGTACAATGTACACTATGCTGGTGACAGGTACACTGAAAGCCTTGACTTGAGTGTAATATAATTCATCCATGTAACAAAAAATACTTGTACTCCCTACATTTTTTTGAAATTAAAAAAATTTTAAAAAGAAAAAGTAACAGATGGTGGTGACTGCTGTGTGGAGAAGTGAAACAAGGCATGGGAGACTGGGTGGCTATTTCACTCTAGGGGAGGGGGTCAGGGGAGCCGAGACCAGACCTGCAGGAAGGAGGCGGCAGGGTAGGATTCACGGGAGCATTTGGATCCATAGGAAGGCTGTAGAAAGTCCCTAGGAAGGACATGAGCTTTGACCAAAAGAAGGTTGGTGGGAGAGCAAGAGAACTCAGGGAGGGTAGGAGTCCCACAGGGTGGGGCAAGGCGGGACAGCAAGGCTGGAATTCGTTCCACCGACAGCAGAGCGCACTTGGAAACTTTTAACTGCGGGCATGCTGCGACCCGATTTCTTCTTTCAAGGCGTCACTCTGCCACCCTACCTGCTCTCCAGGGTCCAAGCAGAGTCCTCCTGCTTACTACTGCCGATCCAAACCCACCTGCACCTTGTGTCTCATATCAGGCCCCTTCCTCCCTCTCTGTCGGCCACAAAAACTGGAAAGAGGCTGGTACCTACTGCCTGCTCAGCAGTGACTGCCTGATAGTTGCCTCCTGGAGACGCCCGTGTTATACACAGGGACAACTGTGTCCCACAGGTTGACAAGCTAGTCTTCCACTGCCCTCGTGGCAAACAAAACACACAGGCAAACTCCCACCCTGAACGCCCCTGAGCCAGCCCTGACCACCACCACCCTAATGCCGGTAACTCCACCGACCCCCACTCCAATAAGGATCACCGTAATAACTAGGGCTTCTTTGGAATGACAACCTTCAAAAGCCTCACACCACCAGGAAACTTCATACCAAGAAACTCTCATTTTAATAAGATTGCTCTTTCATGTTACATCAAAGGGATAATAAGTGTAAAATAAGCAGGGAGGAAGGACTGACCTCTCATGAGAGGCAAAAAGAGCACAAGCCTTACAGCCGATCAACTGAATTCTGACTCAGACATCAACTGTGCAACCTTGGGCAAATAATTTACAAGCCCTAATTTCCTCATCTTTAAAATGGGATCACAGCTATTTCATAGCTTAGTTCTGTGGTTCCTAACCCCTGGGACCACATACCATACCAGTCCAGGGGCTGTTAGGGACCTGGCCACAGAACTCTGCCCCCAAAACCCGACCCCAGTCCATGCAAAAATTCATTCATGAAACTTAGGAATGCGGGGGTGCGGGGGGTGGCACAGCAGGAGGTGAGCTGTGGGCAGCCAGCAAAGCTCTGGGTTCACAGCTCCCCATCTCTCGCATCACCACCTGAGCTCTGCCTGCCCCTCCCACTCACCCCTGTCTGTGAAAAAATTGTCTTCTGTGAAACCAGTCCCTGGTGCCAAAAAGGTTGGGGACCGCTGGTTAGTTTGCAGAAGGAATGAGACAATGAAAGCAGAGTACCTATTACAAGGCCACATGGGGTCCTCCTAACAGCAGGTGCTGAATGAAGGGTGCTAGAGGTTGTCGTCATTGCAGCAGCTGTCATTGTCGCCACTGGTGCAGGTGCTGCCACTGCAGCTGTGAACGCTGGGTGAGCAAGCCATAAATAAGACTCAGTTTCCCCCTTTGAAAAGTAAGAGGATCAAGCTAAATGATCTGTAAGACAATTTCACCTCTAAAATGATTCAAAAGTCCATTGATCTAAGAAAATCCTTAAATCTGTAGAGGAGACCTATAGAATACAAGAAAGCATGCCCTGAAAATAAAGAGGACACGGACAGTGTCCAGGGCTTCTGGGTTGCTATAAGCTCTTCCTCTGTCCCAAGGACCAGTCATTCCCACAGATGGAGTTTCCATACCCCACAGGCCTCTGCTAAGAGCAGCTAACCCAGACGTGGTTGCCCTCAGTGTCTGCCTCCTTCTGAACTAACTCCCTGCACCTCTCGGAGGGCTCAGATTCTGTAAGTCTGTAAAACTGACCTTACTGAAGCTGTCCATTTAATGTGACTTTATCGCCATGATTTTTTTTTCTCACCAGCCACCCCAACTTTCCCCATTCAGTTACTATTTAGAGAGAAAAAAAAAATTCTTTTTTCCACAAGAAGTCAAAGGAAGTACCTGGTCCCCAAGTTCTCTATTCCACACCCAGTCGGGCTCTGTGGGTTCTGACAACAGTCCCTAGACTCTGCCTGTGCATTGGTCCCGCCGGCCCCTGAAACCAAGGACCAGGAGATGAGGTCGTGAGCTTTCCACTGGCCTAGTCCCAAACAGTGACTCACGACTCAATGAGCTCCCTTGGGACTGCAGTTTTCCGTTAACAAAGAGGTTTCTTTATGCTATTGCAACTGCCTCGTCCCAGAGACTGCTCGGAGCAACCCAAGGACTCAGCTAAAAAGTGCTCCCAAGTAAGTCCCAAAAGGAGTTAATTTTAATATCATATGCAGATTTATTACCCCAAGAAATGAGCATTTCCTGCTTCAAAAGGAAGCCTAAGCATGCCCAAGAGACTCATCTACAGAGTACCAAGAACCAATCTGGAGAGAAAGTCATCTTGTGAAACCCTCCAGGGGCACTCGAGCTCCCCGTTCCCTTATTCTCAGGGAAGTGTGTGTAGTGCTCAAGGAAATGAAAAGTCTGTACGAACATGCTTGGGAATTTCATCACAGGGAAGTTTGCTAATACTTTCAAGAAACACTTTCCGTTAGGAATGAATGCAAACGTGGTCATTTCCCAATCGTGTGTTTGACCGTCCAGGCCAACCCTTAATGAGGCACCATGCCTCAAAGCTTCCAGGGGCACATGTCTGAGTATCTGCAGATATTCATAAGACCGTGAGAGGGCAGGCATGCTACCTTCACAGGAAGGACACCCACACACTACAGCTGCCCCAAGTTGGGGCAGATTTGTTCCTAAGAGGCCAGCTCCACACACCAATACCTCGGCAGCCTCCTGGCTACTGGATCTTTGGTAACTTTAATAGCTCAGAGAAACAATAATGATAATGCCAACCTCACAGTACTGTTGCAAGGATTAAACATGGTAACATGTGACCCTAATAATACTTTATAAAATGCTACGCCAATGTGGTATTTTTCACTCATTCATTCAAGAAACATTTATCAAGAACCTATTCAGTTCCAGGTACTGACATAAGTGCCTGGAATACATCAGTGAACAAAACACTAAAAAAATAATAAAATTGCCCTCACAGAGCTCATGTTCTTGGGGGGAGGGTTGGACAGGTGATTATAATAAATAAGTAAATGATATGGTAGGTTACAGGGTGGGAAGTGATATGGAAAAAACCCACAGTGGGTAAGAGGGATGGGAGGGCCATGGAGTGGGTTGTGATGTGAAGTAGGGAGGTCAGGGCAGTCTTCATCAAAAAGGTGACATTTGAGCAAGGACTTGAGAAAATCGAGGACATTAATCAGGTGGACAGTTCAAGGAGGAGGTTTCCTGGCACACAGAAGACAGCCAGGGCAAGGCCCACAGCAGGAAACATGTCTGACGTGAGGAGAGCCAGCAAGGAGGCCAATGAGGCCGGAGCACAGTCAGGGGTTGGGGAGCAGAGCCAGGAAAGTACAGAGGTGACAAGGCGGGCAGGGCACAGATCCCGAGGGACCCTGTACCATCACAAAGACTTTGTCTCAAATTCTGAGTAAGATGGTCAGGCTTTTGCGGAGAGCACTGACGTGCGCTAACTTTTTATTTTGTAATGACAATTCTGCTGTCTTGAGAAAAGATTATGAAGAAACAAAGCAGGGCGCGGAGAGACCAGTTTCCTAACGGAGAGATGTCGGTGCTTGGACCCAAAGAGCAGCAGTGCAGGCGGGGAAGTGCGGCTGGATCCTGGGTGTGATTCTGAGGACGGAGCCTTCAGGGTTTCCTGACGGATTCGGGGTGAGGGTGTGAGATGGAGAGGTGGAGATTTGGAGCCAATGTTTTCAACCTGAGCAACTGAAAGGACGAACATGATGCCATCAATTGAGATTGGGAATACTGTGTGGACGTTTGAGGGAAAATCAGGAGTTCAACTCTGGAAGTGTAAGTTTAAAATATACAATTAGCATTCAAGCTGAGCTGTAGAGGAGGCAGTTTGAATATAGGAGGCTGGAAGTTCAGGAGAAAGGATTGAGCAGGCATATAAAGCTGGTAGTCACAGCACAAGAGGCACTGAAGGCCAGTAGCCTGGATGAGTTCACCAGTGGCCGTAGATAGAAACGGGAAGAGGTTCAAGAACTGAGCCATGGGTGCCACAGTGTTCAAAAGTCACAAGGAAGAACAGAAACATTCCGAGGAGACTGAGGAGGGGTAGGCAATGAGTCTGGAGGAAAACCACAAGAAAGCGATAAGTAGAGAGAAGGAAGTGATTCTAGTGCACGTAGTGCTGACAGGTCATGGAATTTAGCAAAACAGGCATCACTAGTGAAGTGGACAAAAACAGCAATGGCGCAGCGGAGGGCAAAGGTCTGATTGGAGTGGACTTAAGAGCGCATGAGAGAAAGGAGCTGGAGGCAGCCAGGACATACAAGTATTTCTAGGAGATTGTCTGCTGAGAATAGCGGAAAAAAAAAAAAAAAAAAAATAGTGGTTGTGGGAGGGGTGGAGTAGGGATCGAAAGAATTTTTCATTTATTTCTATTTATTTATTTCTTATTTTTAAATAAGAAAAATAACAACATTAATAAGCTGATGAGAATGACCCAGAAGAGAGAACAATACGATGTAGCAGAGAGGAAAAATTGTGGGAGCGTCAGGGCGACTGCGCGGGAGGAGGGGGAGCACGCGGGCCGGCCGGGTCTGCGGGCGCCGCCGCCTGAGCGCCCACCTGCCGTGGCCCCCAGCTAGCCCTTGTCAACATTTACTTCTTTGAATCATAACCTTCAAGTTATCTATTGAGAGAGAATCCTCTACAGGATTTCTTTCCACTGCAGGCCTGTTGTGGTTAGGGAAGGAAGGGGAAGAGTCAGGATGAGTACGAAGATCGCGGAGAGCTCTGGAAGGCATCCTGCAGCACAGCCACCTGGTTAGCGAGAGGCAGGTCTCCCGAAGGGAAGGGAGAAACGTAAAAGAGGTTGGGGAGGAGCAACGTCAGTCAGTGCCATTATCCCAGGACCACACTGCGCGCAACAGATTCCGGAACATCTACAAGAAATAACTGCCCTGCAGAGCCTCCACCTCCCCAAGCCATGTGTGGTTTTTTCTGTCTGTTTTCCTGACTGCAATTGCAGCTAGAAGTGTTAACTAGATCCTTAGTTGTCTTAAGAAACTTCTGAATATATATTGAATGCATAGAAAGACACACCACTCCAGCTCAACAGCCCTGTGTCCTGGGGCACAGTGGACTCCAAAGCCGTCAGACCGGCACAAAGAGCACCCCGAAAGCCTGCCTGAGTCCTCAGGGTGTCTGTGCACTGGGAGGGAGGGTGGTAGTGCTTGTAGCCGGGGACAATCTCTGGGTGGTGGCAAAGTATGTGCTACATCCCAGGAATGGTGTGTGGGGAGTTTGCTGAGGGATTTATGCCGGCCCTGGTGCCAAATGTCCTACCGGCAGGTCTGCACTGTAATATTAAGAACCAATCTAATTTAAAAAGAATGCACCATGCTTGGAAACAACCACCAGCCATAATTCATCAGCTCCAAGAGCTGGAAGTAACCCAGCAACAACCCAAATAAAGGGGGAGAGAATTGGGAAGAGGGAAACAAAGGGGGTGGCAAAGTTTGAAACTGCCCAGAGCTTGCTCTGCCTCCAGCCCCCTGAGCCCTTAAGCTTGCCACAGCCTTGGCTGTCAGCCCCTTCCCACCACATCCTCTTCCCTGGTCCTGAGGAAGCCTCCACAACCACCAGAACCTTGTTGCCCGAAAAGATCTCTGCTAGAAGCCTTCTCTTCTCCCTGGAAAAGGATTGGTGGCAATTGTCAGCAGCTGACTCTGCAAGTGTGGGCCTCACGCTGCTTCTTGCCATGGGGGATCCAGGGTCCTTTATCCTCCTTAGTGCTTACAAGACAGCGGTGCCTAATCTCTTGTTTCTGGAACGAATCATAGATCTTTAGCCAAACCAGATGAGCTCTGGGTACTAGCTCATCAACAGAGATGCTCCCGTCAACCTGTTTGGGTTGGAAAACTTTTCACTGACGACCCATTGTTGCAGATAGTCCTGATTATCAGACAAGGTCATCCATCGTGATCTAGTATCGGGCCCCTCTCTTCCATCACCCCTAGTCCCCTCCCTCCCAAGCTTACACTCTCCAGTGCTGTCCTTGCACACACGGCTCCATCTGTCTGGAACATCCCCCGCCGTGTTGCTTCTGCTCGTATGTGACTCCTAGGTGTCACTCAAGACTACCCAAGGCCACCTCCTCCTCTATTCACACAAATCCACCCTGCCCCTGCCTGTGTCTAAGTTGGCTGCTCTTTTTATGTTCTCAAAGCACCTTGCGTCTTCCCCTATTTCAGCACTTGCCACGTTGTCTGCGGGGAGTACCATGAAGGGAGCAGCCGACTTCCTGGACTTGGGCCAGTTCCCAACACACTGCAGGTGCACAGTCGTTGGATGAATGGACTGAGAAAGACAGACTGTTTCCAGTTTATTTTAAAGTTTTTTAATGTCATTCAACTGACATAATACAAAAATACACTTCTTTTCTATTATAGCTAATACTACAGCACTAAAAGGAAAGATAATATTCATACTACCACACAACCAGAGACTATCTCATTCTCTCTCTTCTTGACCAGGTACAAACCAACTTTTGACTCTCACTTAAGATCCACAATCCCTACATATAATTCCAAAATGCAAAAGCCCTGAATACTGAAAGTTTTTTATCATGATTTGGCCACAAAATCTGAGCTGATTTCAATTTATATGACAGCAAGATCTGATCTGAAAGGATGTGACACTACTTACAGCGTTTGCTCCACCTGGTGAAAGTATTTGTGCATTTTACTTAAGAGATACATGTGGATATTTATAGTATAGGGTATATGAACAGTATTATCTTTGTAATGACTGCAAAAGTCCAAATGTATCTGGTCCCTGAGACTTTAGGGTTAGGGCTGTGGGTATGGCTTGAATACTACCCCAGAGCCCGAAGGAGCTGTGGATTCTCTAGTAAGGGGACCGGTCAGACAACAGCACTTATTAAGCAACTATGGCCCACCAAAAAATAAAAATAAAAATACACTGTCACTTCACTGCCCTCTATATTTTTCTTCACTGGAGAGGTTTTGAGCCTGTTTTTTAAATTTATAGTTCAGTCCATGATTATTTTGCTGCTTACATCACATGAACTGTCCTACTGGGTACAGAGTTCTCAGTCAACAGGAGAAATTGGACTTACCTCAATTTTCCAATTCGGGCCAATTTTTGCCATTTCCTTGTGGTCTTAGTATCTCTATTCACCCAAAGCAAAGTTTCTGTAAAACGAGGATGTACTGAACTATAAATGTGTTATTGCTCTCCCTATATTTTTGTTTTTGCCACAACCACTCACCCCCATTTCAACAAGGGACACACCCTTTGGGCTTCCCTGACTCCGTGATTTTAGCAGAATTACAGCAGCACTAAGAGCAGAAGCATATGAAGGCCGAGGTCATTCTATGTGCCCAGAAGAGTTCAGGGAAGGAAAGCCCTTTGATTCCTAGAGTCATCCTGCCTGGCCTGGGAGGAAACGAGAGGTGTGCAGGGCCTGGGAGCAACGTGGGCACTTTCACACTCTGGAGTGTGCCTGGGGAAGAGCCACGGCCTCCCAGGGCATGGCTTAGCAGAACTTCCAAGGGAAGGACCCCTGGACTCATGGGATCCCAGAAATCCTTGAGCCCCACACCCAGCATGGAAGCAGAGAGCAAACCAATAACAAGAACATGCAGTGGTTTGACCAAAAGAATGTTAATGTGAACATGCGAGCCTGGAAATGAGAGGCCTTTTACCAACATGCTTAACCTCACATGGCCCCCCAGATTCTGGTGCCTCCCTGAGAAAAGGAAGGGTCTAATGAGTGACCGAGATTTAATTACTACCAATCAGATAAATTGGTAGGCTTGATGTGAAGAAATAAAAAAGAGAATATATTTGTCCGTATGAGCTGGTAAACTGAGACTTGTACCCATTATATGTAATTCAACAGAAGAGCTTTATTCTATATACTTACGTCTTCTGCTTGCCTTATTCTGCCCCATTACATTTCCTAAGGAAAGAATTCTAAGTAGATCCCTGCTGCCTAGCTCGTGGTTAGATCCCTGGAAATGCCCCCAAATGAAATGATTTTTTTAAGTACCAACAGAGCATAAAACATGCAAGTACAATATAACCTATGAGTGAGAAGTAGAATTTACACTTAAACAATGTGTATTTATGATGTTCCTCTCCTTCCCCCATTGGGGAACAGGACCACTTCTGTGTACTTAATCAGAACACATTTTAAATCACACCATGCAACGGGCCTGTGGCACTCTATGGTGGCCAAAGTATATAAAATATGATGAAGTTAAGAAGTTGCAGCTGAACCAACAATATATCCTCCCGGAAGGGAGACATTAAATAAATCTTCACTGTTTTTGATAGCCTATTAAAGTTCCTTAAGAGCTCCAGCACATTTGACTACATTTTTTTAGCCATAATGCTTTAAACAACCTTTCGTAATCATAAATATAACATTATAAAAAAATAAAGACAAAGAATTAGCAATTAAATATGTCTCTCGTTGGGGCTAGCCAATGAACAGAGCCTTCCTCTGGAGGGAAGTAAAGGATTACATAAAAAACCAACCTATATGGGAATCATTTTTTTTTAATTTCTTGATGCATTTGTGGAGATTGAGGCCTCTTTTTTATTCTTGCTTGGGGGTGGGAGGGCAACGCTGGATAAAAACAGGACCATTTTTCTTCATCAGATAATATCTCCAATATAACAATTGAAGGAGAAATTTCATCTCACCCTGAAGATAAATTTAGTTTCATTAGTTAAGCAAATGATTTGATCAAGATAATTGATAGTCCTATTTATATAATAGCTTTTTTACCCTAACCTTATTAAAACTTGCATCGAGGAAAGGTAGAATCTCTGCAACTACTAGGAAAGAAAAGGCCAAGAAACAAGTACAAATGAATAGAAATTCATTCAATGTATATTTTCTCTCATGAAATGTCTAAAAATACTTCATAAGCTAAGTAAATAACCAAAGTGAAGTGAAATCACTAAAAAATACTGTCCGGTCAGGTGTTTAGTGTCTCAGTCAGCACCTCATAATATTTTTAATAAAGTAGATAGACTCTGGGTAAAATAAGTCATCCAAAGCTTCTCTTTGGCATTAACAACGTTTTTATCACCAACTTTTCTGTTCTCGCTCTTATTAATGGTCACAGACAGGTATCGATTATGGATGGATGTCACATATGTTAATAACACTTTGCAGCATCCAGAAGAGTTCAAGATTCTGAAACAGACCCTGGTGGAATTGGAGCAGAAGACAGTGGCAAGATAAGAAGAGGCCCCACATGTGGCAAGTTCAAAATCTGCTTAGAAAAATAGAGCTCAGAGTAAGCACCCATGTATTTGACCCAGAAGCACAGACGAATGATGAAACGGTGAGTTCGAATTCCTATAGCTTGACCTACAGAGCTAGGTGGAAAGGTAGGCATGGAAGAGGGGTCACAGGAACTTGTGCTCATCACACAGTAGCAGCAGGAACTGAGGCCAGGGCCTCTGCCAGGAGGAGTTAAGGTGAGGAGCGGAGGTGTTGCCTAGAACTGACTGAAATGCTCAACTTCTTTTTAGGTGTTGGAAGAAAAAGATCCAACTAGAACACAAGGAACTAAGAGAGCCAGCTTGTACAATTCCAAAAGAATCTAAATGGTGTGGAAAGCATAAAAATTACCAGTAGGCCTAAGCCATAGAGGGGGAGAAAGGAACTAAAAAGGGAGAAGGGAGAAAAGAATACCATGCTGTGGTGGAAAGAACACTAGCGAGGCTGCCTGGAAAGGGGGGTTCTAGTCCCAGCAGCGAGCAGCTGTCTTCAGACCCTTCCACAGGTCACTGAGCCCTTCCTAGTTTGCGTTTCCTGGGCTGTATCACAGAGGAGTGGGGCTGTCACACTCCTTTCCAATGCAGACCTCATGAAACACTGGACCCACAGAAAATACTTCAAAAAACCTCTTTATAAACATTGTGTGGCCAAAAATATTTGGAAAATCTGGCATGTTCTAACCCAGTCTTAAAGATGCACACTGCACATTAGCGCATGAAGTCTTTAAGAAGTTTCGCCCTAAAGAAATCTAGGTAGGACAGTTTTACTCGATGTTTCCCAAAACTACTTGACCCGGAGCCCTTTTTTTCACGAAATATCTATTGACATAAGTTGCAATCTTTGCAAAACACACAGGACTAGATGATATTTCCAAATTTAAGTTTCTGAGTCTCCAAACGGAGAAACATAAAAACACCCTGAAGCACGAACTTGCAGTTCCTATATCAACCCAGAACTGTAAAGCTAGTATAGAGCGATCATAATCTAGAACTTCCATGAGGAAATGCAGCACAAGTAGTTGCTCAGTGGCAATGCCTATGTAACGATCATGGAGACTGAATATAAACCAATTCAGCTTTTGCAGACCTCTCTAAGTTCTGGTGGGTCGCGCCACATTTGTTAAGAAATGTCTGCAATGTATCCGCACTGTGCTGGGTCCTGACATGTGAGAGGTAATTATTTCTCACCCCAAATAAAGACACAATTTATAATCTCAGCATTGTAAGTGTTAGCACCTGAGGGAGAAGGGATTCCCTGCTGTCTCCCCTAGGTCTACCTCCAGTTCCTGGCATAAAGCAGGTTTATTCATTTATGAATGAATGTTCTGACAGATAAATATTTATTGAGATGCACTAAGTATTATACCATTCCCCCAAGGAATTTCAGGCCTATTTAAAGAAACCTTCAAATAGCTTTATTTATTTGTGGTCAAAGCCAATAACAATTAATGCTTAATGATCATGAAGGCATGTAGACTTTCAGCCAAAATACAATGCATTTATTCATTATCCTCAGGGCACTTTTCCAGGGACCAGAGCTTTAGATGTAGATGCCACATGTTAAGAGTGGGCAGGATGGGCATTCACTCTAGCAATACACTGAGGAACTCAGAACAGACCGACATGTTGTCTGCATGACTCTGGCTACATAAACAAGGTAATCACAAAGAAAAAAACAAAAAAAGAGAGAGAGAAATAAGGTAACCCAATACATTCATGAGTTTATTGAGAAAAATTTTCTATAGAAGAACTTGATGTGGGTCTTCAAATAAAACTAAATAAATAAAGTTTGGCTTAAAAGAAGGACTAATTAAAAAAGGCAATCCACCATACTTTTTCCTATTGTCTTTCTAAAGGGAAAAAAACCTGCAAGCTTGTCTGTTTTTCAAATAGAAAGCTTTCAAACAGAGCAGGCATGCTGAATGTAGACTGAGTAAGGATTCACCTCTGACCTTAAGTCCAGTGACAGTCCCAGCCCAGGACTCACAGTTCCAGTCAGTTTGCACTTGACCCAATCCACAAAGGCCCTTCCTCGCTCCTGCTCAAAGGAGTGCACCTTTGGTGTTTGGATTAAAGGTTATTCAAATTAGCTAGATTTCTTGGCAACTTTGGCTTTCTCTTTTGTGTGGATACATGTAGAAACCTTCACTTCCTCCCTGTTTGTGCAGCTCGCTTCCGAGCACCCCACCTCCTCGAGCAGTGCTGCTACTGGCCTTCACTGTTGCTGTGGCCACATTCTCAGCTTTATTTCAAAGGCAGTTTCGTTTGCTCCCTGCCCCTGTTAAGAAGCACTCTGCTCTGGTTCCTCTACTGATTTCAATAGGAAAAGCAGAACCGATATCCCTATAGAACACTGTCATCACCTCATAAGGTCTACAGCCTGGAACATAAAATGCTTCCGATTTCTCAGCTCTCTCTCAGGCTGAGCGGATTACAAGCAGGGCACTTAAAATCAAAAGCCAAGAGGCACCAAACCATGACGTTAAATGAGGAGTAGAAGCAGAAGCCATGAACCACTTCCAAAAATTGGAAATCACGGAGTAAGAAGTCTAGGTGCCTCAGAGAGAATGTCGTTCTGATAATTAGAATGTTCCCAAATCCCAAAGCAAGAAGCAGGCCTGTATTTAAAATATGGCTTTACAGCATATGGATTTTGAGTTAGCACATCATGAAATAAAAAAACAAGACAGAATTTTGGAAGAACTGCTCAATTGTCATCTTATCTGACACCAAGAGAAGTCCAAAGTATTTCTTTCTTTCAACTCTTCCAATCCACTAATAGACCACATAGAGTTCAAGTAGATGCAAAGTTTCCACTTCACAGGATGCTGGAATGAGATTTCCAAAGCTACCCACCTCAGCACTTTCCAACCGACATATATTGGAGTACCCAACTACATTGTCACTTCAACAGAAGAACAACCTAAAAGGAAGTCAAGATTTGGGGAGGTTGCTTGTAAGCGCTGATATGACTTGCCTTCTTGCCCACCATGCTCAAGGTCATGCTATAGCGCTATACCAGCTTGTCCCTTGCAAGATTTAGAAGAGAGCCTAACTTTCTCTAGTCACTATTCAACCAGGGGAGCAAGCAATTTAACAATCTTCTCTCTTGCTTCTTAGTCAATAAAAAGAACACGACTAGTGGTCCTTTAATTTTATAAATTTTATAAAGTATCCTAAGTTTAGAAAGCATTGTAATAGCCTTAATTTTAGCTTCTGGGATAATTGGTCACTTTTATCTATTTTTTTTCTCCCCTTAGGATGGGTATTACACTTCGGTAAGACGGAATTTACTCACACCCAGTTTGAGATGAGACCAACACCATTTCCTATTCTGTTAGGTTGATTGCTTCTCACCTATGTCCCCCCAATGTTGCCTTTAGAGTCTGTTTCTGGTTTGTGAAACTTGCTTAAATGCCTGCCAGAGAATTGAAGAAACCTAAGATCTAAGTTCAAGAGCCGTCTCTGAGTATGAAAGAAAATAATAATTATAATCAACAGTGTGAGACTTCCATCTTTCCTTCCTACTCTGGTGAACATCTAAAAGGCCCCCAAATTAGTGAAAGTCACAAATCTTCCTTGGATCCCTTCCCTCCTTTGAGCAGAATAATTGGGGAAGGTGGGCACCAAATCAGGAAATACAATCTTCCTAGACAGAGTTTCTGTCTTCTGTTAGAGCGGACCTCACAAACACCAGTGCCTACAGGGCCAGGCAGGTCACTGAGTGAGCAAACAGAACAGGAGCAAAATACCAACAGTGGTGGGGATTGAGGCAAACCAGCGAGAGCATGCACAGTGCAGACAATTTCCCTATGTGTCCGGCCCTAGCCAACTGTTGAATAGAAATGCAGGCCCACGGTTTTCAGATCTTCAGATTTTTCATGAGGCTCCCAAAGTCTGAAGACTTTAATGTGAAATTTCCCAATCTGTAAGTGTTGACAACTAATTAAAAACATTTCAAAACAGGTGAAGGCCAAGGAAAACATGTCCATGAGCAAGATGTGTCCTGTGACCCCTGGTGTACAAACTGTATGATAGGCTCAAGAGCTATTTAAATCCACTAAGACAGGTGGGATGCATAAAGTGGCATAGCCTCCTGGCTTCAGGTGGAAGCTGAGCAACCCACGTGGAGGAAAGGCAGGTCACTGGGGAAAGAAACACTTTCAGCCACACAGCCAGCATGAGTTGGCCTAAGCCTCGTGGGTTGTGAATTATTTGACTTTGTCCAAGAAAGAAGCTCCTTAAAATAGGGGGGGAGAAAAATGGCAGATTAGGGGTGACCTCCCGGCTCTCTGCTCCCTGAGTGGGAGGTGCAGAACACGGACACCCACACGTGAGTGAGGCACTCTCCCGTAGGATCAGCTTCATGAATCTACAGAGAAGCAGCGAGGGGCAAGCAGTGCTGTGGAAAAACAAGGTGAAGTGGAGAAGCGACCGCAAATACTGGAGAGCGCGGGACAAACCGTGGGGAGTGCAGCTCGGGTCGGCCGCGCCCATCGGTGGGCTGGCCTGGGCAGTGAGATCTGACTCACAGGAAGACGACTCTTCCTTTACCAAACCCTACTCCCACTCAGGCAGGGAAGTGCCAGAAGTCAGTGCGAATCGGGGGCACTGTCCGACAGACAAGCAGTGGGAAGTGGAGACAGAAGCGGGGTCCATTTTGAATTCGCGGGAGCGCAGCGCTGGGTCAGCATCGGAGGGGAGGGACTGACCCGAGCGGGCGCTTCCCAGATCGGACGCTGCCCGAGCCCACAGGGGAGAGTTTGGAGACAGGCTTCACGCCACAGGCGACTGCCAGGACCAGATCGGGGGAGGGGAACTCCATAAAAGAGGCTCTGCCCGTGGAAATCGCTGAAAGCTCAGTGGGCGCTGGGAGGGACACAGCACAGAGTCCTCCCGTGGATTGGTCCAGAGTTGCTGTGTGTTGGGGTGGCGGCGGGCTCAGTGGGCGGCTCTGGGAGGCAGCTCAGGGAGACAGCAATGGTGGACCCTGGCTCCAGATGCCCTCCCGGTGCCGTCGGCTCCAGCGCTGACTAGCAGTGGGTGGGCACCTGCCATTCAGGGAGCCCAAAGCCTCTAGACACTGGGGCTTGTTTCCCAGGTAACGGCCTGACTCAGAGCCGCTGCAGCTGCGGCAGAGCTGGTTGCGCCCTCTGCTGCGATTTGGTAGCCGGAGCTGCCGGCCAATTTGACAGTCTCCACAATGGGAAGGGCTGAGTAGAGAGTGAAGGAGGCTGTTTTGCCAGCAAGGTCCTATAGCCTTATTTTCGCTGTGACTTGGTAATCAGCGCCTCCTCCCAAAGAATTAGTTCCCCACCCTTGGTAGTGTGGAGGAACAAGGGAAGCTGTTCTCTGGACTGTGACCCTGTAGGGGTGGTGGGTGACCCTTGACTATGATCTGACCACTGATATTGCATACCAAAGGGACCGACGTCACATCTGCTGGGGAGGAATAGCGGGACAGGCTGCTTTCTGGTCTGGGTCCCTCACGGGCCTTAGGCAGGGCTTCTCTAGCAGCCCTGAAGTGTGTACTTCTTACCAGCTAGACATCCCTGCCCTTGAAGGGGTGGAATAATAAGGGTCCCCACTTCCTGAGCTGAAATGCCAGGTAGCCACAGGAAGTGCCCTTCCCCCAGCTTGGGGGGTTATCTTCCCCTCTGGCAGGTGAAAACCCACCTCGGTGGAGGAAAGAAATGAGAGAAGATGTTTTTCTGGCAGGGCCTTACAACAGTCTCAGCCAACGCCCCTCCTACAGCCCTCCAGGACAGAGCCTGCCTCTGAAGCTCTCTCCTAGCTACAGATCAAGCAATTTCTGAAGTATACAGCCTCAGGCACGCTGACTCCTGCCACTCTTCTCACCACATCTTAAGAGGCAGCAAGGCTCAAGTAGCCCTCGGGAGTGGCAGAACATCTCCCAAAGACTCAGGCTTTTGTATGTCTCATTTGGGATTTTAAAGCCCAATTCAAAGGTTCTGGAATTCCTTGACAACTGACTCCTACATGCAAAATTCAAGCAACAAAAGAGAGAGCAATCTCATAACTAAACCCAGCGCCTTCCACCTCAACCAAGTAGTTGATAGCAAAGTCACACACGCAAAAGTGACCCAACACCTGGAAAGCTAAGCAAGGAAAAGAAACTCACTAATCTTTGTAAGCAGAAGGAGCAGGCCAGAGATAACCCAACAGGCCAAAACCCCACCAAGACAACACAAGACCAGGGCACATCTCTTCAGCTCTGCCAAGGAACATCCCTCTGGAGCCCCAAAATTAAGTTCATAAACTAGTCATAGCACCCCTAGTCCTTGACAAAGCAGCCTGTTGAGAAAGAACCAGTGAAAGAACACAGGAAACATGAAAGATCAGAGAGAAAAGTCACCTCCAAAAGAAAATATTCAATCTCCATCAACTGATACCAACGTACTTGATACGATTAAACTGACAGAGGAAGAATTCTGATTATGGATTGTAAGGAAACTGAATGGAATTGAAGAGAAAATAGAATCCCAACATAAAGAAACCACAAGAACAATCCAGGAAATGAATGAAAAATTTTCCAAAGAGATAGAAATACTAAGGAAAAACCAAACAGAAATTTTGTCAATGAAGGAGGAATTCAGGGAAATTCAAAACACAATGGAAAGCCTCAAGAACAGAATGGATCATGCAGAGGAAAGAATCTCAGAGCTAGAAGATAATGTCTACATGCTGAACAAATCAGATGAAGAAAAAGAACGCAGAAGCAAGAGACAAGACCAAAACTTTCAAGAAATGTGGGATTATGTAAAGAAACAGAACCTTAGGATCATCGGTCTTTCAGAGAGAGAAGGAGAAGATACTCAAGGGCTGGAAAACTTATTTCATGGAATACTGGAGGAAAATATACCAGGCCTGGCCAGAAATCTAGATATCCAGATACAAGAAGCACACAGAACTCCTGGGAGACTCAACGTGAAAAGGCAGTCACCACGTCACATAGTTATTAGACTGACCAAACTAAACACGAAAGAAGCAATTCTTTGAGCAGCCAGATGAAAGCAACAAATAACCTATAAAGGAAAGCCAATCAGACTAACTGCTGATTTCTCATCTGAAACCCTACAAGCCAGAAGGGACTGGGTCCCTATCCTTAATCTACTTAAACAGAATAATGCCCAACCCAGAATTCTTTATCCAGCAAAATTAAGCTTCATCTACGAGGGAGTAATAAAATCCTTCCCAGACAAACAATC